>JAPYZD010001607.1:0-19773 GCA_030522725.1 Ichneumoninae sp. B BG-2022a
GAATATTTGTGAATATTTGTGAATATTTGTGAATATTTGTGAATATTTGTGAATATTTGTGAATATTTGTGAATATTTGTGAATATTTGTGAATATTTGAGAGAATTTGCGAGCATTTGTAAGTATGTGTCAGTATTTGTGAGTATTTGAGTGAGCATCCGTGAGTAGCCGTGAGTATCCGTGTGAGTGCCCAATCGCGATGAACTTTATTATTATGTAGATATTTCGATAAATTTGGTGCGGATGAAAGTATCACCTTGATATTTTATTGTGAAAATGATCGTTGTTAGAATATCAGTTTAATCTCAATTGGCCAAGACTCGATTCGCGGCTGAGAAGAGTATCCATGCCTCTGGGCGTCAAGTGGCAGTGTCAAAGCTTGTGAGATTAATTTTCAAGCTCGCGAGTTCTCTCAATGGAGGGGAAATCTCGGTGATTTCCGAGCGGGGGGGCTTGGACGTCGGTCGGGTCGAGGCCTCGCGCACGGCCAGATGAAACGGCTCGATAGGCAGGATCCAATGCATTTTAAGTACGGGATACGTCTTGCCATATTCGAAGGAGCGGCACTCCGGCATACACGTGTGTACTACTTTGCCTGGCCGTCGGGCGATTCAACCGGCGAGTTTAATCGCGAACAATTCGTGTATGTAATCGCGGTGTATTCTTACTCGTTCGCAAATTCGAACACGACAATGTGCTTCTGGGAATAAGTAACGAACGAGACCCTACGTCAGGTCATCTCTTGCCGAACTACATTCGTCCTTGTAGGACGAGAAAAAAAAAAGTTTTATGGCATTATGCAGAATTATTCGAATGGATTTATGGATCTCCGAGTCTCAATCTCTCCTGTATATGCGCGCGGTAGAAAAATGGTTTGTGCCCTCAACAAACATTTTTTTACCACGAACGTCCCCAATCTTTCTTCTTCTTCATTTAAAAAAATTACTTTCTCTTAATTTGGAAAATGTATTTTCTTTTTATTTTACAAATTTATCTTCTCGTCATTTTGCAAATTTATATTTTTCTTAATTTTATAATTTTTAATTGACGATTTAATAATGATTTTTTTTTCTCGGCAGGCACCGCTGTGGGTACCGTGCTGACGTCCATCACGGCCAACGACGTGGACAGTTCGCCAGCGCTGACCTATCGTTTCGACAACGCAACGAATCCGGGCCCCTTCAGCATCGATCGTTACGGTGGCAAAATCATAATACGTGAAAATCTCGACGCCGAGAAACGTTACGAGTATACACTTCGAATGATCGCCAGTGACGGAATTCACGAGGCCAACACGGAGCTCACGGTTCGCGTCACGGATCTCAATGATAATTCACCGAGGTTCCAGCAGGCTGCATACGTTGCAACCCTCACAGGTAAAAAGTCTCGCCAGTTACGTCGACTTAAAAAAAATCTACCTCTTGAGAGGGATGAATTCTCGATTGGGCACAACGAGGACGTTTTTTAAAAATTCTTTCTCTCGAGAGGGATGAATTCTCGATTGGGCAGAAGGAAGACTTTTTTTAAATTCTTTCTCTCCAGAGGGATGAATTCTCGATTGGGCAGAACGAAGACGTTTTTTTAAAAATTCTTTCTCTCGAGAGGGATGAATTCTCGATTGGCCACAACGAAGACTTTTGTTAAAATTCTTTCTCTCCAGAAGGATGAATTCTCGATTGGCCACAACGAAGACTTTTTTTTAATTCTACCTCTCGAGAGGGATGAATTCTCGATTGGCCACAACGAAGACTTTTGTTAAAATTCTTTCTCTCGAGAAGGATGAATTCTCGATTGGCCACAACGAAGACTTTTTTAAAATTCTTTCTCTCCAGAGGGATGAATTCTCGATTGGGCAGAACGAAGACTTTTTTTTTAAATTCTTTCTCTCGAGAGGGATGAATTCTCGATTGGCCACAACGAAGACTTTTTTAAAATTCTTTCTCTCCAGAGGGATGAATTTTCGATTGGGCAGAACGAAGACTTTTTTTAAAATTCTTTCTCTCGAGAGGGATGAATTCTCGATTGGCCACAACGAAGACTTTTTTTAAAAATTCTTTCTCCCCAGAGGGATGAATTCTCGATTGGGTAGAACGAAGATGTTTTTTTAAAATTCTTTCTCTCGAGAGGGATGAATTCTCGATAGAGCTCTAACGAATTCTTGACCAGTTGCCAGGAGGGCCGGGTATCCGCGGCGATGAGATAAAAAGTATGAAAGGGCGATGCAGAGAAGGGGGGGGGGGAGGAAAGGGGGGTTCTCTCAGAGGAAGACGAGAATGGAGAATGAGGCGGAGGGCTTTTCGGTGCGAAATAAACGCCCGTTTAAAAACTGGTTTTTAGTAGATACGCGTTGTCCTGTTGGCGTGTTCCAAACTTGAATTGACACCGCGCCAAGATAAAGGAAGGAAGAGGGCGAGCAGGGTATAAAAGCGAGAGCGCGCGAGGCGGATAAGAGTAACGCTCGCAGGGATAAAGCTGTGCGAGACGGAGAGACAAAAGGAGATTTTGGCAAGCGAGAGGGAGAGAATGGAGGAGAAATAGAATGCCTCGAATGAGAGGAGGAAAAAAAAAACGGGTGGAGTCCGGAGGATCGAGAGGAGCACATACAAGCGAGAGACCGAGAGTTTTGCCTCCTCTCCATCTCGCACATAAATAAACACGAGGAACCGTCTCGTCCCCGCGGCCGGTGCGCCGCACGAAAAGTCGACTCGGAGTTAATTAAAATACACGGATACGTTAAATCGCGGAGGCTGAACGTTCCCCCGAAATAAAATAATCGAACGCATCTTGATTGGGATTTTCTGTTTAATTAATGTTTCAGAGGATCGAGCTCAGGTCAGGGAGTTGCTGGTGGTGAACGCGACCGACGACGACCTCACCGAGCGGAACAGCGTCGTCAGTTATCAGCTGCTCCAGCCGGTGAGAGGATTCGCCGTGCACTCGATGACGGGCGCGGTCACGGTCAATCGAACGGCCCTCGTCAGACCGCTTCCCAAGGAGATCGAACTCATCGTCGTCGCGAAGGACTCCGGAGAGCCGTCGCTCTCGGACACCTGCTCGGTCATCGTTCGACTGAGCCACCTGAAGAACGCGGCGCCGGGTCGGGAGCTGAACATCAGCGTCAACGAGAACGCTCGGCGGGGCATCACGTTGACGAAGTTGTCCGACCTGGGCCTGCTGGACGGCAGCATAATCGCCGAGGACGACAACGGCGCTTTCGAGCTCTCCAGAGGACGACTCATCCTCGCCAAGAGGCTCGACAGGGAAACGCGGGACAGGTGAGAAGCGCTCGATGAGATTTCCTCCCAACTTTCCCAAACCGATCAACGTGTCATTTTATTAAACGCTATTTTTTAATGCATTCTTTACAGATACGTTCTGCGTCTGGGTTCGAGAGAAGAAAACTCAACGTCGGAGAATTTGCTGGGCGAAGATTCGGTGACGGTGGTCGTGAGCGTCGAGGACACGAACGACAATTATCCACGGTTCGTCGAGGAGCTCCACCAGGTTTCGATAAAGGAGGACGCGCCACGTGGGAGTGTCCTGGCGACGATCAAGGCCACGGACGACGACCTGCCGGACAGCCCGGCCTCGATCCTCGGCTACGACATAACGTCCGGCAACGACGGGAATCTCTTCCGCGTCGAGAAGAGCAGCGGCACGATAAGCGTGAACGCGACCCTCGATTGCGATTTATCGCCGGAAGTCTACAACCTCGTGGTCATGGCTTGCGACAGCGACCCGGTCTATCCGCTGTGCGCCCTGGCCAGAGTTCGCATCGCGCTCGAGGACGTCAACGACAACTCGCCGAAATTCCCGGTCTCGGAGTACCTCGAGTTCGTCGGCGAGAACGAGCCGGTCGGCACGAGCGTCTTCTCCGCCCGCGCCTCCGACCTCGACAGGGGAATATTCGGCACGCTAAATTACTCCATAGTATCGGCGGCCGCGAACGGATTCTCCGACATAGACGACAGCTGGAAGTTGTTCACCGTCGACGCGAGGACGGGTCTGGTGAGCACGCGCTCGATATTCGACTACGAGCAACGCAATCGTTACGCGTTCACCCTCAGAGCGACCGACGCCGGCGGAAGAACGGCGGCCGTCCGGGTCAGGGTGGAGATCGACTCGAGGGACGAGTTTCATCCTCAGTTCACGGAGAGAATGTACAGATTCGGCTTGAGAAATCGAATGAACATTCTGCCCGGCACGGTCATCGGTCACGTGACCGCGACGGACAGGGACAAGGGACCCGACGGCCGGGTGGTTTATCAACTGACGTCGCAGCATCCCTACCTGAAGCTCAACCGCACGACCGGCGCGCTGATAGTCAAGAAGAAGCTGAGCCACTTCGACGTGGGTCTGGAGGAATCCACGAGGCTGGTGGTGAGCGCGAGCTCCGGCAGACAGGGTTCCCTCTCCAACATGACCGTGGTGGAGATAAGTCTCGTCGACGACAATCTCAACAGCCTGGACGGATCGAGCGCCTTCGCCGTGCCGACGAACATAGAGTCGAACATGGCGGTCGCAGCCGCGAACGGACTGGCCGACTGGGCCGTCGGCTTGCTCATAGCTCTCTTTCTAGTTGTGATAGCTTTCGGCGGTATATTTCTTTTTCTTCATCTGCGCACTCGACGCCACAAGAAGCCTGGCACGAAACCCGGACTGAACGGCGAGAGCAACGCGACGTCGTCGAACAGTTACGTCGACCCGAGCGCTTTCGACACGATTCCCATAAGGAGCGTGGCCGGTGTCGCGGCGAACGGAAACGGGCCTGGTGGAGTCACAGGTGGAAACGGCACGACGTCGTGCCAATTCGCACCGCCGAAGTACGATGAGATTCCGCCCTACGGGACGAGCGGACAGTCCGGACAGCAAGCCACGTCCGAGATTTCGGGGAGCGATCGATCCGGCTCTTCCGGTCGGGGCTCCGCCGAGGACGACGGCGACGACGAGGAAATAAGGATGATAAACGAGGGACAGCAGAACGGCGATTCGGCGAGCGATCTCTCGGTTCACAACACTCAGGAGTATCTCGCCAGATTGGGAATCGTCGATCCACCGGCGGGGACGCCGAGACGTCCGCCCGAGGCTCTGCCCATCGACAGCCTTCACCTCTTCGAGGACGAGGCGGTGACGGAGGCGGAGATAGCTACGCTGATATACGGCAAGATCGGGGAGACCGGTAGACCAACATCCGATCTCGAAGTGCCGGGCGGTCCGTCGATGAACGGGTCGCTGAGCTCGATTGTTCACAGCGAGGAGGAATTGACCGGTTCCTACAATTGGGACTACCTGCTCGACTGGGGGCCGCAGTATCAGCCGCTCGCTCACGTCTTCGGTGAGATCGCGAGATTGAAGGACGACGCGGCGAGCGTGCAGAGCGGAAACTCCGGGGCGAGCCACAAGGCCAAACCCGTGCACAAAGCGCCGCCTCCGCCGTTGCTCACCTCCGTCGCGCCGCGCTCCTTGGCCGCCCCGGCGCTGGCCAGGGCCATCGTACCCAGATCGCCGATCAGTCACGACGCCTCGACCTTTCCCTCGGCAGCGCTCAGCCCCAGCTTTTCACCGTCCCTGTCGCCTCTCGCCACGAGAAGTCCGAGCATAAGCCCTCTCGTTCCTCCGTCGACGCAAAGATCCCAGTGTCCGCCACGCGGCATGCCTCTCGCCGATAACGAATTGCGAATTTAACAACGAGAATTTGGGACGAGTATCTAATGGAGTACAAAGCTTGAAATACTCGGGGAGGTGTGAGCTATTGGTAACTCAAAATTTTGTAACGCGATTGGACAAGTGATACGCCGGAGTTTAATGTTACTGCAGAGACTTTTGTCAAAGCTTTTAAAGACAATAATTGCGCCTCGGTAAATCCTAAATGTACGATAGTATGCGTGTGTGACGCCCAAAACGTGCGAAGACTATTTAGCGGTTGCACGAGTGCGAACGTTATTTTGATACCAGACTAGTAGATGCGAAACTTTTGTAAATATTAGATGTTAATTGATATCACCCGCGTCGGGTGTACGAGGAGTTTTTAGTTCTTAAGTAGCTCTGTACATAAATTATGACAAATTGTTTTTTTTTTATTTTTTTTTTTTTTTTTTTGTAATGAAAACGTAGATAAACGCTACGTTTTAGAAAGCGACACGATGGTTACACCGCAATCCTAGGCCATCGAGTTCCCGAGACGAACCCTGACTGCCATGTATAATAGTATTATAATTGTATGACTGAAGAGTTTTATCGATCGTACGACGGCTGCGGCTCGTTCCTCGCGAGAAAGAAATTTTATGAGGGAAATTAATGAACTTGGGTCGCATGCGACTTCTTAAGGTCGGTGGATCGCAAATCGATTCAGGGAGATTCTCTTATTTTGAGGAACGGTGCCGGCAGCGATGATATTCGCGGACAACGGTGAAACCATCTGTCGGTTATGAGGAATCACGGACGAACTGATTTTGATAATCGTGATTCATCTCATCGTATATTAATTGCTCCATTCCTCCATTGTTACAATTTAAAACGCGACGAGTGAATAGAGAGACTATTATTACTTATAGAACCGATCGTATTTTGTATAAAAGAACAAACGAAAAAAGACAAACAAATTATCGCTCTCTGTACAAAGTCCCTTGAAACGGCATCATGAACTGGTGGGCCTTAGTAAATGAATTTTTTTAGCAAACTTCCGGTCTTCAAATTATTTTCCCCTTATCGGCGTATATTTTTTTTTATCGACGCTAAATGTTCGTCAGTTTCGAGGAGAATGATGAGCGACTTGCCAACTTCCGGAACTTTTTCGACACCCTGTCGGAACTGAGACAAGGTTGCTTACGCTCGTTGTGAAAACATCTGTAAGACAACGAGAAACAAAAAGTGCAAAGCGTGCTTACTTGGATTTGCTCTCATGTGGCAAGTACAACGCCTGTTCAACCCTTACACGTGTAGCCAAAATCAATCATCACCGTACAGTTGCACGATGCGAAAACGGTCTACGTGAGGAGAATCCTGTATAAACGACTCGGATCGAACGTCGTTTATTCCTCGTTACGGTACGTACAACTTTGCACATCACAACTCGTATTCTCACGTCTCATCAACGTTGGCCACCGATCAGCAAGAACTACATAAGAACATTTTCTTCGAAATTTCTGGGGAAAAAATTGTAACATGTTTTCGTGCCGTCGCTCCTACTTTGAAAATCTCAATTTTTCATCGGAAATTACGTCATCCCGGTGAAACGTCACTTCCTGTTTGAAAGTCTCATTTTTCGACCGGAAGTAATGTTTCCCCTCGGCGACGTCACTTCCGGTCGAAAAATTATTATTATGGCCTCATGCATGAAAAGTGCGTCTTTTCGCAAGCCTCATTTATTTTTTTATGGGATTTTTATTCTCAACAGGAATAATAAAAATAATATAAAGACTACGAGAGGATAGGAATAAGTTCGGGAATCGTACACCTGGCGAACATATAGAGCCGAACGGTTATAGGAAATAAATAAAAGACGGTCGATTAGTTCGTGTATAAACCTGAATATTGATATACAACTTGTTGAGTCTTAGGTACATAAACATGTAGATGTAGTTGATATAACTTTGAGAGGTCTATTGATACGATCGCCTCCCAATCGGGCAATCGACCTCTCTGTACACACGTATAACGATTGGATTTTTGAGACAAGCCTCGACTTGCTCTAGCACCCGAATGGCTATCGATTCGAAATTGCAACAACGCATTTTACACGACATGCTCGTTATTATTATAATCATCCGTTGGTTCAGCCGTTTCAATATACATCATTAGAGTGTACCGGAAATAAAAGGGGAACGATATAAAACAAAAAGCATTGTTGTCGCACATTCGAACGATCCCTCTGCAGCGACTATAGTCCTCGTTTTATAGCACGTGTCAAATATACCTATAGTATCTCGAGATCATTGCGTACTATACGAAGATTCTACAAATTGACCCTTCCCGTTTCATATACTTTCTTGGAAGCGCCAAAATACGTTTTAATGGGTTGTCGCGAATACAGTGACCTTGAAGATTTCAGCATCTGCGAAAATAATCTTTGGCAATTTGTGGCGCATAAACTCCGTCACCTTGGACAAAAAAAACCTCCAAGGACTTTTCCCGATCCATTTTCAATTGTCACCCAACGAAATATTGCGAAATCTTTTTTTTTAATCTTTTTTTAAGAACTAGTGTCTTCTTACAAATTTCGTTTCATTCCCGAACTGCGACGACCTCTGTTCTTGACCTTACGCAATCGCGCCATGCTAGTCTAGGGCAGGTCGAGAGTACACTTTGCACGATTGCGATAGGTCAGGAACAGAGCTCGCGGTGAGGCGAAAAATAGAGCTTTCCGAGATTGGAGTAGGTCCGGACGAGACTCTAGCAAAATAAAATAATAAACGCAGCACGGTATGAAAAGAAATACGTTCGTAAAGATTTTTGAAAAATTCCGTAAAAGAAATCAGTTGGTAGGAAATTGAAAATGGATTCTGTAAGAGAGGATACGCTCGACTTTCACGCTCTTATTGTCTGCAATTGTTTTTGTTTTTTTGTTTATGATTTTTGTCATGTTGTATGAGTCTCGAATCGATTATGACGAACTACTGGGTTGATACACGCGACAATTGCGCGTTCTCCCATTCCGTACGCAATGACCTCTGATTGCGACAGACACTTTCAATTTATTTCCCACGTCCTCTTCGCTCATTTTTTTTTTTTTGCTTCATTTTCTGTCTTTGTTATTTATGAATCGAACAACACACTAAACGCTACACTCGTTTGTACACTCGAACAACCTATTGTATAGTACGATTTACACATTTCAACCCTACCTAAATGTGTCCCTAAATCATCGGTAAGACCTTAAAGATCATTGAACGTCGTAAAGTTATGGTACACCCGATTCCATTGTGATATAAGTTATCCAGTCGTTATTCCAATTGTCCTCGCGACATTACATATCTCCCGATAAAACATTGCTACATATTTAGAAGACAATAAATGCTCGGCTTTCGTCGCTCACATCTCGTCTCCGCCAATACACTTTCATATCGCAGCGTAACGCTTCGCCCACTTCAGCCTCATCCCATTAATCCTCTTATCTCAGTCCCTTATTAATCTCGATGTACGAACCATTCGTTCGATCCGAGCGCAGTTGACAAAATATATTATGTATACATTTGTATATGTTTGTATGTGGTTAGTGTTTTTTTTCTTCCTTGTATCTTCGTGAATTTTTCGTCTTCATGTGTGTGTGTTTGTGTGTCTGTGTTTACTCGAAGTACACAACGTATCTCATACCATTGTCAGTAAATATACTTCATGGCTAGCCAAACTCCTATAGAAAGCCGAATTCTTCTACCGTGTGGATATAAAGGGTGCACCGCAGAGGGAAGAAAGGCTTCTCCTCCCCTCATTCTTCTTATCATTATATTGTTTTTTTTTCTCCTCTCTCGTTATATTTTACTCGTTATCTTTTACACACACTCACGCACGCTCCTACGGTCACACATTCCGACTCGTTATTACAACTGCGAGAGATCTACGAAGACTCCCGTTTGTTTAAGTGAAATTACATGAGCCACTGGGTCGTAAGAATGTAAAGCCATAATGTCACACATTTAAGAGAGCCTACTGGTCTTGGTACATCAGACCACAAATATTTATTGATTCTTCGCCAAGATTCTCGATCGTTGGCATTTGCTTCTTCGGTAGTTCACGTTATCGTTATGTTTTTGTATTTTTTTTTTCTCTTCATTTTCGGAGCAAGTCCGATGGAGGACAGTCTGTTTTGCAATATGCCGCGATCGTGTACGACCCAATGATTGGGTAGTTTCTTGTTTCTTATTACATTTAGGAACACCTATATGCCAATTTTTTTTTCTCATTTCCTTAATTCCCTCTTCCCACTTCGCTCTTATAATCTTCTTCTCTCTCTATCTCTTTACCATTCGTAGAAACGCTTGGTCACATCGTTATTACGAGCAGGACGCACTTACAAAAAAAATATATATTATCCCTTTCCTAAGTAACTAATAGACGGGGCGTAAAAAAAAATCGCCGACGACTTTTGATTTTTCGGATACTCGGAGTATGGCGACAGTGGTAATGTATAGGGAGACGCGAGTATCTTCTTAGTCTTCTCAGCGGCCGGTGCCCGAATCAGCCCTGCCCCGTCGCTGGCTAATGTAACACGATGACGAAAATTAAAAAAAAAACGATACTTTCGCTCAGGCATATACGTGAACTTGACACGAAA
The DNA here is from genome assembly GCA_030522725.1 of Ichneumoninae sp. B BG-2022a. Taxonomy (NCBI): domain Eukaryota; kingdom Metazoa; phylum Arthropoda; class Insecta; order Hymenoptera; family Ichneumonidae; species Ichneumoninae sp. B BG-2022a. The sequence continues at coordinate 10,271 of JAPYZD010001607.1, forward strand.
AGCGCGACGCGATAAAACAAAAATCAAACTAAACAATAAAAAAACGCGTACTTTCATCGCACCTGATCCGGTACATTGAAATAAGGCACCACAATATTCGACGCCGGTTTGCGCGCGACCGATCGCAAAAATCACTGACACGCGTCTTGTTTTTTTTCTTCTTAAAGTTTACTCCTCCGAGCGATGATTTTGGGTTAACGAGTGCGACGGCTTTAAATATTTTTTTTTAACCCACCGTCCTTCGATCCATAATCCTTCACTGCTTCGTTGTTGGCCACAATTAATAATCCCTATTCAAGTCGACCACGTCAATTTACTGACTGTTCTAATGTGCATCCACTATAGTGATTCTCAGTCTCGTTTCCTAATCTCCAAAGCTTTCGCAACGCGAGAAATTCTACAATGCAGAGCAACTTTGTTTTTTCACGCGTTCCTGCCGATCTCGCAATATGACAATCGAACGCACAATCGATAAAAAAAACACCAGCGCGGCATGCAACATCGTCGTAATTTTTGTAGACGGTACATTTTGTTCGTTTTTCTTTCTTTTTTGTTTCCAAGATACCCGATAAACCGTGACTTTCATGTAAACACCGTACAACACAGGTGTGTCATTGGATTTTTTAGGGTCCTCTCGAGAAGGATCGGATATTGAATTGTTGACCCTGATATTAATTATTGTTACGTGTCGACGATCGATGGCAAAGAAGAAACGCGAACAGGTTTTTAAAAGGAAGCCTGTTCTTCGATACCCTTGTTCTCCGTAATATACGCATTATTCTTTTTTTTTTTAATCCCAACCCTCGCGCACTGTTTCTCATTTTTGTTAATTAATCTTCGTCAATTATACAAATGGGCATCGATCTCGCGCTACGCTAGTCTAATAGGCGTTGGCCACTAGTCAAACGGTCTCCTCTGTTACGGCACTCGGCACCTCAGCCGGAGCGGTGCTGGGACTGCAAGAGAAACGAGATAGGGTCGCATAAAAGTCGCACGATTTTTATATGATTTCCGAGAACGATATTATTCTTCCTCGACAAGAATATATCTACAATGGAATCCTACTTATTCGAAACTATCGATCGGGAGTAATGTGAATAAAGGCGCTAACGATGAAGGGACTGTTGTGATGATGATATAAGCGCGACATGAATGAGAGATAAAATGCGATGTGCGATCAACCGTGATCGAGTAAAGTGAGCCTAGCCCTACCCAACAAGCTTGTTTACTTGGCGATGCCGGCTATTCTCGTGTCGTCCTGCATTTCCACGACGACTGTGTCAGGATCGGGTACCCGATTCGCCGATATGCATCCGTTGGCGATGGTCGTGGGCAGCACCGTTTCCGACTGTGGAAGAATAAATTAAAATTGAATTAAACAGAACCCTTGTGACTTGTCGAATGGTCGAGTCGAATAGGATGCAATGTTCTATTTTTTAATAAAATGGATTACAAAATGGTGCAGTTTTTATCCATGAAGCGGAATATGAAATTTAGTTAACGAAATTGATATAAAATTAATTTAATCTACAAAAGTGAGATAAAATTAATTTAATCGATAAAAGTAAGATAGAATTACGTTAATTTGTCGATTCATGTACTGTGTATTAATGTTATACAGAATTTTTTTACAGTGTACTGAGAGTATTGTTTTCTTACTTGATAAGCTGCGGCGTCCAGAGCCATCAGTTCCTTTTTCGACAAATGTTCGACGACTGCCGCAGCGTAACAATCGCCCAACATATTGTTGGTCGTCCTTACCCGGTCTCTGCAATAGAAAAAAAAATAATCAGTTATTTGTCACTAGAAATTAACGGAATTTTCGATGAGCCTCTTCATCAATCTCGAATACTTACACAAACCAGTCAATGGCAAATAGTAGAGAAACTTCTTGGACAGGAGCATCGATCGCACTGAGGACGACGAGGAGAAGGACCAATGCAGCACTGGGCACCGATGCCGATGACACGCTGGCAGCGGTCGAAGTCAGACTGAAAAAAAAATTGTAATCACGTATAATTAGAAAGAAAAAATAAACTCGTTCGATCGTACGAAATTAAAGCTATCATACTCACATGACCGTGACGATCTCCCCGAAGCCCAGAAAAATACCGTTCATCTGGGCAATGAATATACTGGCGGTGGCGACGAAGAGGGCCGTACCGTCCATGTTGATGTTGCAACCGATCGGCAGGACAAATCTTGTCACCCTCGGATCGACCCTGAGCTTATCCGTCATCAGTCGAAACGTCACCGGAAGTGCGGCGGCCCTGCGCAAAGCTCGGTTAGAAAACATCACGAAGAGCCCTTCCAGAATAGTTGTTTTTTTTTTGTTCTCTCGAAGAAGCTGCCTCGTCACTCTGCTGACCACGCTGCTCGGGTCAGGTCATTCTGGGATGGTCTGACAACATTTTTCCCCTCGAAAAAATCATCCCGTACGTGTCTCTACCGATATATCATAAAACCCTTAGTAATTTTGTCTATCGTTTTTTAATTGTTTTTTCTTCTTCTTTTTTTCTTAAGAATCACAGGCGTTATATTTCGCACGATTGTTTTCCCACCCGCCGTTCTTATTAATTCGGAAAAATGGACGGACACGATTATCCCACAAATGGCGTGATTCTAGATTTACTAAATATTTACTTTTGCATAACCAGAATGACCGTGCGGTGGCAACTGAAATGTAATGGCAATGTTTTTTTGTTCTTTTTTTTCATTAATTTCCCAGGTCGTCATCACAGGTCCAGGCTGAGCGGAATATCGACTGGCAATCTAAATCTGCAACAAACAATTTATATACCTTATCTGCGGCCGTCTTACTTACCAAGACCCCTTGTCTTTTTCTCGGCCATTTTTTATCACAGAGAGAGAGTATGGAGGACCTGCAAAAGGCCGCGTGTCTCGCGTGTTCTAATACATCATCATTGATATTCATATAGTCTGTTCAGCGTACACACTTTGTGACTCTCTCATAGTCACAAGTACACATTGACGATTTTCTGGAAAAAGTTAATCCACACACAAGACATATTGAGTTAATGTGAAACTGTTCTTCGGAGGTTTCCTACCAACGCTTCTTTTCATTTTTTTTCTTTTTTTTATAGACGATTTATAATATATACCAAACGAGTATAACGGTTGGTCGAGTTCCGTTAACGTGGGTCTGTGTAGAGAAAAAAAATAAAGAAAATAAAAAAATTAATAAAGAGTGCCGCGACAGTGTTGGAATCGATAAAACGGGAAGGGGGTGACAAAAGGCGCGGTATTGTCTGTGGGATGTTCGCGAACGAGTGACCTCGGTGAATCAGAGGATTCTTTCTGGAGGCTCATCGGAGAAAGGTGGACGCGAGAAAGGACGGGGCAACATAATCTCAATAATCGATCATTGGTCCGGAAATAGAAACACGACGTTATATCGAACGAGGGAAGGGGGGGCGGACTTTGAGGGTGAATTTTGAGTCAAACGAACAAGAACGTCATTATTACTGTTATTAAACTGGGAAAATGATCGTTGCTTCGCGCTATCCCACAATCGATAAATAAACATTATAATCGTGTGTATAATATGAGTAACGATCACTCGTGGTTGTCTGCTCCGCTCGCCAGTCATCGAGTAACGCCAGCATTCATCAACCATCACCGCATCGACCCTGCACGTCACCCCTGTAATAATTACAGCTGGATCGGCCCGAACAACAGATATTTTCCCAGTTTTCACGAAAAATCAAAAATCGTCTATAGTATATATCGTCTTGTGTGTTTACACACACATCCTTAAGTAAGGGCATTTTTGGCGTGGAAGCCTCGCCTGTCTCGCTCTCGTCCTCTTAGAACATCTTGCTTTCCTTATCCCTTCTCGTTTCTCGCTTCTCGCTTCGTTCCCGCTATCCCTTTATCTAATTTACATTTTTTACAGTATACATGTACGTACATGTATATATACAGATATATATGTATATACATATATACACTCCGAGATTGTCTGGTAAATAAATTTGTTAAGTTTGCGAATAATCTCGCGAGAAGAACGGAGGAAGGTGCAGAAGTATGGAGGGGACCGAATTTTCGGCTTCCACGCCCGAATCAGTCCAGGTGACACGGAGTCAACTGACCTCCGGTTCACGAAACGTCGAAGGACTCTGGTTTATTATCCAGCTCGGAATTATTTAATTGGTGATGAAAAAAAATGCTTCGTCAGACCGTTAATCGACAAGTAAAAAATAAATAGTCCTCCAGACGGCGTGTCCTCGATCCTCCAAACATCTCGAGGTTTTTATAGCAAACATTAACCGGCAAGACATGATTGGAAAAGCGAGTTGAGTAAGAACCGGAAGTATCGGTATCCTAAGTGCCACCCGGAACTGCATACCTCTCTCCCCCTCTTTCTCTCTTTCTCTTTTTTTTCACTCTCTTTCGCTTTCGTTTTTCTCTTTCGGGGAGACGGCAAAAAAGTTCCCTTCGTGAGCAACTCGCGAATGTCTGGGATTGGGTGACGTGATAACAAATAGGAGCCACAGGATCGACCAGCATTTCACAGTGTTCCGTTCCGCGCTCGAGATCTTTGGAAGTAGCGTAGCGGGGGGTGAGTGAAAAGAGTGACGACGCGGACGGAAACGCTGTGTAAGGCTGAGCCCGAATACTGGAACGGATGGACAAGGACCGCCACGGCCTCGCAAAGCCTCCTCTCGGCTGGCTGAAACACATATTCTATCATCAATGGGTTCTCTCACTAACAAACTCGCTTTTTTAAACTCTTTTTCTGCTGCTACGATATTTTTTTCGTTTTCTTTTTTAATCAATTTTTTTCGTAACTCCGTGTCAACGACCGTTTCTCGTCAGCCTCGTCTATGCTCGTCACTCAGTCTCATCGTACGCGATATCGTTAATTTCCATACACCTCTCGGAGGCAGATTTTTTTTAGAAGCCACTCTGGCACGTCCCACGCGAGATTCTTACAGCGGCGCATGCCGTCGTACAGCTAATTGCGCACGTATAATTGGATAATGAATTAAAAATCAAGATTCTCCTACGTCGACGTACGATGGACCGAAACAGACGACACGACGGGCTCCCAAAGAGTCTCAACGTAGTTACGAAGCTTTTCACCCGGAAGAAACTGAAAGAACGAAGACCAAGAGGTGAAAAAGTAGAAATTAAACTTTAAGTGAAATATGCAACAAAGAATCTACGAGTATGCTGTACACCGTGATTAATAATAATACCAATAATAAACAACCATAATAATAATGATGCTGATGATAATAATAATAAATAATCGAATAGTAAAGAAAAAAGGAAGATCATCGAAAGCAAAGAAATGAAGATGAAAGACCGAGGCCCTGTGAGGCAGGCGAGAGGGTTTCGAAGGTGGGATTGGGATCGAAGGTCGACGACTCACGTTGAAGCCATGGCGAAGGCGGTGAGAGTTCCCTGCGCGAGGCCGGCGTAGAATTTAAATGGATTCTTTCTCACGATGGCCAGGTATATCAGCTGCATTATGACGAGCTGATATAAGAATACGCCGATCACGACGGTTACGATGAACCAGGCGAGCTGCGCCATCACCAGTGCCAGGTCGTCCACGCCTAGTATCTTTCCAGCGATAACGGAAGTTATCCCGACTGGCGTCATCCTGCGGATAAATAATAAAACGATAATTATATGACGCAAACGTTCGCGTCGTATCGATCGTCATCGCCGATTGCACACTCACCACATTACCATGGAAACCATGCGCATTATGACCTCGAACACGGCCTTGAAGAAGTCTATGACGACTTGACCCTTCTTCTCTCCGAGAGTGCCCAAAAATGTGCCGAACACCAGACAGAAGAACACGATGCCGAGGGTATTGGTACCGCTTCTGTACTGAATGACCCTGATGAGTTCCTCGTCGCCGAGGCCCTCGCCGCCCGAAATCTTGTCGCTGTCGTTCTGAAACGGATGCTTCTTCGGCACGTAGACGGTGTGAGCCTGTTGGAAAGCCGCCTGGAAGAGATTGTCGGGGAACATATTCCTGAAACACACGTAAATTAAAAAATATCGATTAAACTCCGTGTGGCATTACAACCGAGACGACGACCCATTTTCCTCGCGAAGAATCGAGGCCAAGCAGCCAACGCGAACGCTGCCGTGTCCTCTATATTTCAGTCTCGACGGGCTGACATTTAACGTGGATATGAAGCTTCTGAAATTTGATTTTAATTGCGAATACGCGAAATAAGTCTCGGTGTGACGTTTCTCCGGTTTATATTTGTCGATGCTCGCAATTTTCTTCCAGTCGTCTCTACCTTTAACTGCACTATAATCGCTCTGCTCCCACATTCAATCAGTGTCAGCTGGCTTTGCATGACGACCCACCCTTACACGTTGCAATCCCTCGGTACGTTGCTCGACTCTATCTCGTGGCTTTGACGCGAGCGCGAACTTTGCGGTAGGGAAGCACCCCGACGCTCCGTTTTCTAGTTCACCACGTGAATAAAACACGCTGCCGACCGATCGATGGCTAACATCTATTTTTGCCGGTGGAAAACGCGGAGAGTACCATCCTCGATGAAGGTACTGCAAACCTATATATCCCAACGTGCTTAACGTTTGCTGGAGAGCAGAACTTTGACCTTAATTTTGACGGGCCTATGCGAGACTCTGCGAACGCTCTGCCGCGCTCCGGACCGTTCGAGGACGTCCCGTCCGAGAAGCATCGCTCCGCGAAACCTCGGAAACGATTTACATCCCATTCGAATTATTCGACGACTTCAGGGGGAAATAATAATTTTTTGTCCCGATAATCACAACATTTTCTCGATTATTTGTTATTCCGATCATGTAAAAATCATGTAAAAATAATCACCGGTTCCGAATACAAAAGTGTGTTGATGGCTATCAATAGCTCCGTCTTTCTTTAAAGCAGAAAATATAATACTTTTTTATGGAATTTCTATAATCGTTTACAATCGGATGTGGGTGTTTTTTTTTTTTACATTATCAGAAAACCGTCGCGAATGATCAAGCGTGCGAGGATTTTAAATGCAATATTTTAAATTATCGGGCCAACAAATTTAACGTTTGCTGGAAAGCAGAACTTCGACTATAATTGTGACAAGCCTAGGCTCATCAAAATTAAATTCAAAGTTCTCTCAAGTTCAAAATTAAAGTCGGCGTTCTCACGCCGAACGATCAAGAATGGGGTGGATTTTATATCTAATTTTTGAAATGATCGTAGCAACAATTAATACATTTTTTGCCGGAGATCAATAGACCTCCTTTAAAGGAGCGTCCATGGAATATTTTATAGCTTATAGCGCGTATTAGCAGTGAACCTCGCAGCGTCGTTCCTTGATCTCCCTATTACCTTCCGAGATCCAGTAGACTGTCCAGTATATTGACCGCTCTCGTATGCGTCGATGCAGCCATGGTTTCTTTGAAGCCGGCGTTGCCAGGGTGTATCAGAAGAGCCAGTGTGACACCGAGAATCGCATTAAGCAGCGAAGTTAGTATGAAGTACACCAGAGTACGGACTGCGATTTTGCCATTCATCCGTGCGTTGAGACTCGCAGATCCTGATAAACGGAATTACAATTAGAAATATCGTACTATCCGCAAAGGCCGCTTTTTTTACATTTGCTTCATGTGAAATTGAATACATCGGATAAAAAATAAAGAAAATTGCGAATACTCACCGGATATGAGGCTGGCAATGACCAACGGTAGAATCATCAATTTTAATAATCTCATGAATAGTTCGCCGGGATAACTGATGAGCATTACCGCATCGTCGCCAAGTGCCAAGGGACGCAGGCCAAATCCTGTTTTAACAAATATACAGAATACATAAATGGATAATGATAAAAAATGAAACGAAGCCAACCGATCAGGAAATTGATTTTTCCGCCAAATATTTTTAGACCGAGCGCGCAATAGCGTATGATATAACCGGATGTTGGGTAATCCACTTATATCCAAGTGGTGAATTTACTTAGTCTGATCACGTCAGCGTGCAGCGAATACATATTTTTTGTCGTTGTAGATACTCTGAACATTATGTTATATCGTATATATGTTTTGGAAAGTTTTTTGGTTGTACCAACTTTCAAACACCCGAGGGATCCCATTAGGACCCCCCCCCCCAAGTACTAATTACTATTCCCATACCATATTCGTTATAACACAAATACGTCACTTCCGGTTCAGAAACCTGATTTTTCGACCGGAAGTGATGTATTTCTGGTGAATCCACCGACACTTCCGGTTGAAGAGTAAGATTATCAAACCGGGCGGGACGTACTTCCGGTTTCACGTCACTTCCGGCCGACAAATGGGATTTTCAAAACAGCTTGAAAATCCAATTTCTCCACCGGAAGTGACGTGAAACCGGAAATACGTCACTTCCGATCGAAAAATTGAATTTTTAAACCGTAAGTGACGTACTTCCGGTGTGGTGTCACTTCCGGTCGTCAAATAACTTTTCGAAACCGGAAGTTACGCATTTTCAGTTTCACGTTACTTCCGGTTGAGGAATGAGATTTTCAGACTGTAAGTGACGTACTTCCGGTGTCGCGTCACTTCCGGTCAAAAAATAATATTTCAAACCGGAAGTAACGTATTTTCGGTACATTTTCGGATTCTAAATTCCACAGTCCACAGTGAGGGTGCGAAGCGCGCGAGCCACAACAACCATTATATATTATAGTGATCTATATATATACTTATATCCAAAATATGTGAATGGTCTAACTTCGGAAGAGTACAAAGGCTGTAAGGTTTATGAGATACTTGCAGTCCCCTATAGAATTAACCAATCGATATGTTGGATTTAAGTATGCATCACCCTGTGTTAATTCGAGCCAACGAAAACAGTTACGTGCCGCCGGAACGAATTATTGTCCAGATATCGCTTAGGAAATTAGATGAGCGATTACGAAGTGAAACCCTTGGCGGGTGATCGACACCTTTTAACGCGTGAGGACATCTCAGCTACATCGAGCAGCCGGTGCTTTATATAACGGCTTCGCAAGCCCGAAGTAGGTCATTCCTGATGAATGAGTGAAATGTGTTTATTGCTGCGTCGTATCCCTTGATGTTACGACTCTGATATACCCCTCCGTGACATTGTGTCCTCAAATGGGACGCTTTGTAGTACCGAGCCGAAAAAAAAAATTTCATCGACATGAAAAAAAAAAAAAAATATTCTTTCGACATTTGTTACGTTCGCGGCGAGCATCGAAAAGCAAGAACAGCAAAACAACCGTGAAGTATACATAGTAAAAATAATACAAGCGGTGCTTATGAAGCCCCGCGCTCTAAACACCCTCGAGTCACGCTGTGCTCATGGCGCGTTACATTTGCAATTTTCCCCTCTCGGCAAGCAAATCTCTCCGCGCTGTGTGTAGTGCCCGGTGACTCATTCATCGACACGGGATGGTTACATATCGCTGCGGAAAAAAAATACATAAAATAAAAAAATTAAAATTCAATTTGCCCTGTAATTTGAAATGCACTAATCC
>JAPYZD010001608.1:0-21550 GCA_030522725.1 Ichneumoninae sp. B BG-2022a
CAAACAAAAAAAGTAAAAAAAAATATACGGAAAGCAGACAGTGAACACGAAGGCGAATGGAGGAGAACAACGAAGGGGGCCAACTGAGAAAACACACTGAACAGGGAGGAAAGGGCCAGGGAGAAGGCGGAAGAGAGAGATATTCGAAGGTAGGTATAGGTAAAAGCAGCGAGGCCCGAGATATAAATTCTCTAAACGAGGTTGAAGTTTGGTAGTTACCAAACTTTTTATTGCACGAAATACTATTTAGAAAAATAATGTCGAAAACTTTGGGTCCTCGGTGCGCCTCTAGGGGATTTATCACTACTGGTTTATAAAGGGCTGGGGTATAAGAATGCACACGGGTGGACTCCCGGCGAGACTTGTGTACTTGCACGCCCCCATCGATCGCCTTTTTTTCTTGTTTTTTTTTGTATGACAGGAACAATGAAATTTGACCAAATTAGTAAGTTAGTCAGATTTTCTACCGTCGTGTATATTCAACTGCAAATGTTCGGATCCGTGGACAAAAGTCTGGTAATCCATCGAAAAGCTCTCAAGCTCGTCTGTACGCTGATATTTCTGCATGACTATATAGGGGAGAGCGGGGTAAAATGGGCAACGGGGCAAAACGGGGTTTTTGGGCAAAACTAAATTTTCCAATCATTTTTGGATCGGACAAGGTGGCAAAACTGGGCAGAAAATCCTGATATATCCGATAGGGCGAATTCGGGCATCCAAAAATTATTGGAAAATGACGTTTTACCCAAAAACCCCGTCTTGCCCCGTTGCCCCATTTTGCCCCTCTCTACCCTTCAGACTATTTCCCACACATTCTGCGTGGATCAGCCAGGGTACTGCAGCAGCGAGCCTTTCTCGATCACACGTCGATCTTGATAACGTGCCTAGTTTGCACCGTTGCTGCACCGGCTAAAATTCGCTAGAGGCGCCGAGGGATTTTACGACCTGCTATACCATTACTCTCGGGAGGGGGAGCCGAAACGTACCGAACTTCGAATTAAGCACACGATCGGCACAGAAATTTGTTCGCGTTAAACGAATCTAAATCTCCGCGGCAGTTTGGAGTCGCTGAAACGCCACTGTAAGAGAAAACTCTCACGGTCGAGTGAAAGAAGAAGGGAAGAAAAAGTAAAAGATAAATCATATCGCGTGCCAGCCGTGATATCCGTCGGCGTATGCGCCTAAAAATTACTTCGATCCGTCAAACTTTTGCGGCGGGGCGAGAGACGCAAGGATGGGGTAAGCCGAGAGAGAGTAAGAGAGAGTGATTACGGAAACCGCGCTTACAGAGTCGGTGAGCTAGCTAACTTTTAATCGACTCGGGCACGTCGTGACCCTGTTATATATTCTTTATTTCCTGCTCGCTTCACCCCTCCGACTTTCTGTCCTATCGAAGAATAAGCAGAAGCAGTCTCAATATCTATCGTTGGGACTTTCAGCGCGACGATGACGAAGTGGGGAAGGCCACAAAAAAGGAAAGAAAAAAAAGCGCCGGTTGCACGCAATTCCTTCTCGGTACACTCGAGTGAGGAAAAATTCAGACTGCCGTCGCCGCCAACATTAATCACTGAGCAGCCGAAGCAGGATCGAATAATTTGGTCGAGTGTGACTTCGAATCTCGAAGAAATAATGGGTTTTCTCCGAAGCGCCCGGTGGCGGCTCTCTAGCTAGGAGAAGGGACACTTTCCTCTTCTCCTTGCCGCGAAACGAGCTGCGGGTTTATCGGGAAAAGAAGTACGCGAGGCGCCGATGGTGGGCGGCTGCAGTCTCGCGGCCTCGACTCCTTTCTCCCTTTTTTTTACCCCTCGGGGTCTCTGATACCGCGCTCCTCTCCACATCGGTGATCTCTTTTTTCCGCAACGCCGGGAAAACGGGAGCTCTGTGGCAGCCCATTCGACTCACCCTCTCCCGGTCCCTCTCTCTCCGTTTCCTGCGGTTCAGACCTCTCTGCACCGTCCCTGTAAGGAAACTCCCAGGGTAGGTATACTGTCGCTTCACCTACACCTCGTGCTCGCTTTTCCCGACGGTTAACGAGCTACCAGGATTTATTTAAAAAGTAAATTAGCTCCGGCGTGCCTCGATAATAACTTGGCCGGCACTCGCGTTCCTCCGTCGCAGCTTCCGCAGGCTCGCTTTTCCTCCCTCAGTTCGCAACCTCGTCGAGGCTCCTTGCAAAAATCCGCCGTCACTTTTCTTCCTCTTCTTCTTATTCACCGGTTAAATTGAATTATCCGTAACCTTGCACTTATTTCGTCTGATACCCTTGCGCTAGAGTCATCGCCTTCTTGGACACCTTGCAATAATTCCCAGACAATAACAGCGATTCCATCCGCCAATCGCCTGATTACCATTAGCCTCGTCGACGACAGGATAGCCGGGGAAAAACAGGCCCCGAAAGTATCCGCTAAGTACAACACGGAAAGACAGACAGCGAAAGGGAAGAGAGTTAACGACTGGAGTGCGCAGAGAGCTCCTCCGGCTGCAGTTGTACCCAAGAGAAATATGAGCGGCTGAGCAGCCGCAAGCGATGACGGGAGAAGGAGGGAAAAGGTTTAGTCGCGCAACGAACAAGAGCGCAGGGACAAGAGTGTAAGGAGCGAGGCAACTCCCTCCCTCGTCAGGATCCCAACTCGAAGTTGACTCGAGCGTAATGAACAAGTTGCAACCACCGCGTCACGAAGCCAAAGCCGCGACGCGGTGCTGATGGTACTACTATGGAGCAGCGACGTCGACGACGACGGTGGCTGCCGCTGCCCGTTATAATAATCGTGTGTCCCGGCATGTCTGTCCCGAGTCCGTGCCTGTTAGCGCAATACATTATCTCCGTCTCGGTCTCACGCCTCCGACTCTCCTCCGCCCTCCTGTTCCATCCCGATTCTCCATCTTCATTCCATGCTCACCTAGCGACGGCGTCGTCTTTAGTCGCACCCAGGGAAGAGCTTAAGCGCACTCGCGAACACATATCCGCACACGCGGCGGAGAGACGGAGAGAAAACGGGGAAAAGTGGGAGGAAGGCACAGGAGTTAGAGTGCGGTGGATCCGTCTGGCGCATCGTCGTCTTGGCGGCGCGACACGTTAGTCCGCCAGCCCATGAGGTGCCCAGTAGCGCTGCCGGCTCTCCCGCCGCCGCTGCTTCTGGCTAAGGTGCTTTCGTACTTTGCAGCTTTAACCGTACTATTGACACGAAGTCGAGAGTTGCTCTCCTCGGCTCGCTCACATACCTCATAGTTCCTACCCTCCTCCCCCTCATCTTCGCCCTCTTAAACCATCCTCGCTTTCTCTCTCTCTATCTACACTCGACTCCCTGACTTGCTCTTCAGTAAACACGAGTGTTCAATTTACTCCGTACAACGCCAAAGCCCCCGTCTGCCGTGGCAAATCGCTCTTAAAGCAATACACACACACATCTAATACGTACCAGAACCGTGAGGCGTGTACTTTTATAACAGCAGTACGGATACTCTGTTTTCTAATGTCGACATATACTGAGAAAAAAAATTGCATGGATTAACCAAAAGTCGCGGTGACATACGTTCAAAGCTGTTATTTGTTTGGTACAAATAACAGATTGTTTCGTTAAACGATTATTCGCTTCAATTTATTCAAAATTTGTCGATTGAACCAAACATCTTTGTTGTACACAGAAAAAAAAATATCATTGAATCAAGTAAAATTTGCTTGCGGGCTGCCAATGAAGTAAAAACGTTGTTTCAATTCTACTCTGAACCCGTACAATTTCATACCGTAATGAAATGATAACATGTTGCCTTAAAAGTCTTGCTGTCGTTGTTTTAATATCATATGGAATTATAAGAAGTGAAAGTAGAATTGAAACAAACATTTTTTTCTTTGGCAGCCCGCAAGCAAATTTTTTTTTCAGTATACCAACCAAATACACCTTTGAACGTGTGTATTACACATTTCGTTTTCGAATCAGGGTAAAACGGACTGTTTTTACCAATTTTTCGATAACGAAAAAAAACAGCCCGTCCGAAAATGGAGGATCCGTTTTGCCTCGGTCTTCGCCAGCTCTCATTACCTTTGTCGCCGATATCTACACTGATAAAAAAGTACAGTTGAATCAACTGAGATTCTGGCAGGAACGTTCAAATAAATATTTTGTTGGTTGAACAAAATATTTCAGACTCAAAAATATTTAGGTGAAATTAACCAAAAAAATTGTTGAACTAACCAATTTTTTAAGTGTACCAAACAAAACATTTAGTTGAACGTCCGTGCCCGAATCTTGGTTGATTCAACCGTACTTTTTTATCAGTGTATTGTTCGCACATTATCGACTACCACCTCGCTTCCTTGCGGATCTTTTGGATTCTCTTCACCGAGCTTTGTTCCAACTCGCCTCATGCGCGGTCGGAGCCGAAACATACCCGAAGCTTTTGCCTGTGTGAGGAACCGCGTTGTGCATGTGGAAGCATCGACTCTAGTCGAGTGAGGCCAGTCGGGGCCTCAGGTCGTGTAACGCAGCGACTGTATTTCAGGGATGTAAGAGTCAATTGCATCCCGGCGCCTGTGGCAGTGTCTCGCGTTTCATTCGGTCCACACGTTTCCTCGCCCTCTCGCTTCTACAGCGGCAACGGCATCGGAGCTTCGCGCGTTCGAAGGAACCGCCGCTATCTCTCCCGACCCACCCCCTCGACGGTTTTACACGCGCGGGCGATGGAGGTAGCGTCAGAGCCGAGGGCTCGCCCGGCGGAAGAGTGAGGCCGAGAGAGAGTATGAGGGAGGGTGAGTCGTGCAAATAGTGTAGATTACCTTGATTAGTTTGCCCTACCCGTACTCCGACGTACCCTTTGTCCGAGCGAGAGAGACACCCTCGAGCAGCACCGAGGGTGACGGGAAAGAGATGGATGATATGGAACTTGGAGCACGGTGTATATAAGTATAGCGGAGCGGAGCGGAGCTAGCGAGCGAAAATAGGGTTCTGGACCAACTACGGGGATTGGATGTTTACGCAAGATTTTTTTTTCCACGAAATACCTCGACGAGGAGAGTTTCCACTTCCGTTTCTCCGGCCAGATTCGACGATGGTTACGTTTAAACTTCTACGCTGTGTAGGTGCGGGCTTCCTATACCGGTTCGCGGAGGATGTTGCGAGTGTAGCGGCTGAACAAATCAACCGAACTGATTCATTCTCGTTTACCGGAGATCGAATTATACATGCTCCGAGTCTCATTCCGATGTTTTATCCGGTAATCACTGGTAGGTTAGTTCGAATTTCTAAGCGCGGACCTTCGTCCGCTCACATCCGGCTGTATCCACTTACATGGTACACACGAATTTCGGGTGGCACGAGGGGCAGCGGGAATAGCAGTGGCAGTCCGTCGTGGTCAGACCCCAAGCCCTGGCGAACGGACAATCTTCCTCGTGAGGAAGATTCGCGGTCGGAAACCTCGTTAGGAGCACCCAGAGCGCTCACGTACGCAAGGGGCGAACCGGGGTCCGGACGTCCGAAGAAGAAGATACTGCGGTACGACGGCTACGGAGAGCTCCGGGATCGAGCCGCGTGCTCGTTTCTCGCGTTCCGCACCGCGAGAAAACCCCCCCCCCTGTATATACCACTGGCGTTCCTTCCTCTCCGGCGCACATAAGTTCGTTAACGTACAGCGCTCTCCCAATTTTCACTTTAGCAGAATTTACGATCCCCTAAAAGGCCACGTCAGTCGTACCTTACCCGCTCGCTGTTCCAGCTATCACAATCCCCCCCCAGGCAGCCTTTCTCCTATACCTATTCTTTTTCCGCTTTTTTCGTTTCACTCCAGGGTTCCCGATGCCTCCCTGGGAAAACTCGAGAGAAACGAAATCTTACGGGATCGAGAAAGTTTTAGAGGGTTCTTCCACCGAGTGAATGCTAATGTATTCGCGTTTAATGGCTTCGGATGAATAATCTTGGAATCAGTGATAAATGTTGAATAAAAACTGAAACGTCCCTCTCGCGAGTGAACTCCATAAACTTCCAGCGATTATCCGCGTGGACTGCGTATACGGTATAGAAAAGGAAGTGCATCGAAGAGGAGATCGATCGATGAGCCTCAACCGCTTGCGGATCCCTTCGGCAAGATGATCCTCGGCAATGCAGTTTCCTCCACACGCACACACCGGCAAATCCTTTTGTTTGTCGATTAATTTCTACGTACATCGGAGCCGAGGAGGTAGACGGCGAATACAATCGTACGCACAATACTGTTCGCGATTGTACACATTGGGGCCACTGTATTAGCGGTATCGTCGATGCAAATAGAGGAGATCGGATGCAAACGCCCGGTAGGTCTTACTACGAACGGAAACGGCAAGGGCCGTTGCATCAGTGTCGGTCGTAGTCAGCAGAGGATAGTAACCCGTTGAGAGGGGAGGGGGGGGGGAGGGATGCAGGACTGGGAATCGCGGCAGTGGCCGTTCCGAGGTCGGAGTGGCCATTGGACCATCCTGATAGCTCCGGGTAATCCCGGGTACGGTGACGATACATTGGCACGACGTAAACCCCCCCGGGATCTCACTCGTACCAGCAGCGCGCTCGAGGCTCCGGGCATCGAATGCCACATCCAGCACCGGAGGACTGCCGACCTTTAGCACAGCCCTAGGAGCAGCTACGCTGACAAAATGTTGTCATTCGCGGCTTATCTAGACTGCGTTCGGGGATTCCAAAGGCTCGCCCGTCTCCTCTCTATTCCCGCCGATCTGCCCGCTAACCCCGGGCGATACATACGCGAAATTCTCATGCGGAATCAGCGTGACGTTCGGGCACATCTCGCTGGCAAGTTATGCTACACCGTTGACGCGGTTAAGTGACTGATCGGCGAAATTCGACCGTATACGTTGCAAGGATTCTCCAATAATTCTCCGATAACAATAGAGTAATTCCGGCTGATACGACCACTTTTTTTTGTTAAGTTTGGCGATGTCACCTGGCAGACCGTACAACCCTGAATATTACCCTGTACTCGAAGAACGAACGGGAAGGGTTAGCGATCCCTCGATGACGCGTCGTCGACCTTCCGAGTTTTATTCTCGGACCGTAGCGAGTAAAGTTATTTGTAAGCCGATGGAACGCAGACAGGGATTTAGCGATCTTTGAGCAGAGATGCTTCTCCCAGTATCCTACGTACATCTTCCGCGACATTGCTCGAGCACGATAAGTATCCTACTTACAGGACATAGAGATGAAGGAACGACGGAGGATCGTGGAACGTCGTAACTTTGGTGCTCGAGGAGAGTATGGTGGGAGGGGAACGCGAAGGTAGTACGGGAGATAGACACGACTTCTCTCGTAGACGCAAATGGCAAGCTCGCCGATATATAGTACGCTTTCACGTTCTATCTTCTGTCTTCCGCCATTGTCGGCACGGGGCACACCCAGCGACTCGGGTCTTTCCATCTTTTTTTTTTTTTTGGTTCCCTCTTTACTGACCCCTCGATCCCGAAGATAGGGATAATTCAGGATCGGCGAAGTACCGCTCCGTGGAGGGGCGGTGGGAGCGAGACGACGAGAAAACGAGTGGATGATATCAAGAGTGCTGGATGCGAAGAGTGCACGCCTGTTACGGAGAGCCCATAGTGGGATCGCTATGCCATACCGAGGAAGCGAACGACGACGACTACGACGACTGTAATGTTCTGCCTTGCTTCACCCACTGGGAACGTCGTTTATCATCCCAAGAGAATGGAAGGTCTTCCCCGGGCTTTAGCCCGAGGATGAGTAACGATAGATCGGAACTGTTGCTTTCTGAGAGTGGTAGTTGGTCGCCACATGTACCCGCTTCAATTTTCAGATCTCAGGATGGAGGGCCACATCTCTATCCGTCGTTCCCGCAGTCTTTCTTCGAAGACTCCGAAGGTACAAATTGTGTTGAGGACCCTCAGTAGACTTTAGTATTTCGGAGCAGCCTGTTTCAGTATAGTTTTTTAATAGTATATTTCGATACTAGAGGCCAAAACGAGCAGTGCGCGAGAAGCGAGATGGCCTCGTGTATCGAACCATATTTTTCTTTACGAAGGCAATGCAAAATCCAAGTTGTGCACCATTCACAGGCATGCCCAATGGCGCATACCTGTGGCGCCTCGGTCGCTTCGATGTTACCGTAGCAACCGCTTGGTAACATAGGAACCGTTTGCGACACTAGATGGCACTAGTAGTAAAACCAGTGCGCAAAGTACTTTGCGCACTGGTGAAGGCATTTTGCGCACCAGTGAAAGTATTTTGCGCGTCGCATTTGCGTATCGTGCGGAAATCAGCCATTTTGCATGCCTGGGAATGGTGCGCAAACGAGGATTTTGCATGCATGAGTAAAGAAAAAATATTTTATTTCACTCGGTGCATAAAGTGCAGTTTTACGCACGCTCCGCGCACGTAAAACTCCTCTTTCGCAACTTGTGAAATAAAATTTCGTACGATACTCGTGCGATAAACGTTTTCTTAACTCGTGTGATTGCAACACTCGTCTTTGGCTCGTGTTGCAAACTCACACTCGTCAGAACAAGCTTTATCGCACGAGTATCGTAATGTACTATTTTGTAACACGTGCACGAAAAGTCTCGCTTTTCGTGCCTGCAAAGTGTGTCGAAAGTGGCGCTTTCTAGCAGAGGATGCGCGAAAAATGCTGTAGATACTATTTTTACACGTTAGTTTGTTTTCCGCACACTTCTTTCACACGCTAGTTCCTTTCCGCACACTTTTTTCACACTCTAGCTACTTTTGCGCACACTTTTTTTCACTCCAGCTACTTTTGCGCACACTTTTTTAACACTCTAGTTGCTTTTCGCGCTGACTTAACTGTCACTGCAGTTATTTTTCCGAACGCACTTTATAGACACGAAAAGCAGGAATTTTCGTGCATTCACGTCCTCTCGAGCTACAAACGTCGCTCGGCTTCGCCTCGTCCCGTTGTAGCTCTCGATCCGGCTCGTGCAGCCAACTTCACAACCTTCGTCGAAAGACCGCTTTTCCGTACACTGAGTAAAAGGATGGTATTTCCTACTATAACGAACAGTTCCCAGGGGGGGCGTCTATATAGATAGTTTGTGATAGTATATACTCAATTGATTAACCTATAATTATAGTTACAACTATAATTTTTGGTCATTGTCGTAACCGTAAAATGTGGACGTCCCCCCTGGGAACTACTTACTATGTAAGTTTTTCTCAGTGTACTAGTATCGCAAAGTACTATTGTTGTTACGAAATCACTCAACTTGAAAAGTACTTCGCCACGCTATCAATTTGCGACCGTTTACATGACGTGCTTTTCTTCACGCCGACTGGATAAAGCATCCACTTCAGCAGCGCCGAAGCCGCACACAACCCTCGAGCAGGGACGACATCGTTCTCGCATCGATGCGGAGAGCGAAGCTTTTTAACATCGAACAGACGTAGCATTAATGGTATAGGTATAGCAGATACACGAGTATATTCTTGGGATACCAAAGTCGCTATCGGCATTAAGAAGGAGGGACCGGAGAAAGAGAGAAGAGGCTCTCGTCTCTCTGGACGGACGACGTCGACGCAGCGAGGAGGCGATTATCTCTGGCTTAGCGAAGTGACTCAATCGGGTATCCAGATCTGTAGATCCATGGCTCGTAGCTCTAGCGGATCGGATGCTTTTCCTACTTCGAGGAAAAGCTTTGCCCGAGAGGGATAAAACGCAAAGAGTGACGTTCGCTGTCGCCAAAGGGAGACGGAATTACGTGTCTTCTGTATACGTAGGGGATAGCGTGGCGAAACGGAGCGCCGGGGCAAAACGGATCAGTGTCCTTCGTTCCGGATGTGCCCCGAAAAATCTGTACAAAATTCGTTTTGCCCCGTCATACCGTTTTGTCCCAGTCTCCTCCACGTCTCGGTATCCCCTTTTCGATGAAAGTACTCCAACCTTCGGCATAGCCAATGAAAGGTGTACGGTAACATTCGCTATCCTGTCTGCAGCCATAGCGGGAAAACGACTTGCGAATAATTGGAGCTTGCAGGAGGAAAAAAAAAGAAAACGTCGTCAGGAAAACAGGATCACATTGAGCATCCTCCGTTAAACTCCCGACGAAGCTCGGAAGTTGGGCGAGGATAAAAAAAATAGAAACGTCGACTCTGGAAGTATAATAAAAAAAAATGTATCCGTACTGGCCGAATAGTTGAAAACACATAGAGCGTGGAGTGAAAGCGAGAGAGTTTCCAACACCGCGTGGCGAAATTGCGAGTAGTACGAGAAGAGGCTACCTGACGAGCTGCGAGACCCTTGGCGGAGTTGCCACCACGCCGCGGAAGTGGTCGGGGCGGAATTTGAATTAATTACGGGGGAAAGTGAACAAGCCCAAGACCGGGTTGGATGGTGGTGGGGGGATGGGGTGGCTCGCAACCGAGAGAAGCTAAGGACGGGCCACGAGAGGAAGATGAGAACATAGGGAAGCGGAGAAAGCGAGCATGATGAAGTCGGAGGGGCTCCACTGAGGAGTAAGGGAGCGTGAGAAGTAGAGAGAGCGAGAGGATCGCCGGGCGAACGAAGACGAGGGGAGATGCGAGGGAATGAAACAGAGACACGGAAGGTGGCTGATGCGAGAAAGAGCGAGAGAGAAGGCACGAAACAAGGGGGGCGGATGTTGTGAAATTGTTCTTCCGTTACCAAGTTAGACGCCTCCAACTTCACACCTCAAGTACCTTGAGGTGAGCACGGAACTAATTCGGAATTCCGGCTTGAGTGGCTCCTTATTTCGCGGCCGAGTCGTGTTTATGGGCAAATCTTGTACGAACCGCGAGGTCAGGCCAGCTGGTGTGAGAAAGACGGAACTGCGGGCAGTTCCGCGAAGTGTGCCTGTGTTTCGCGCATTCCGTCTCGAAAAAAGAACGCTGACGCTGCTATCTCGGAGTAAACGAGTATCGAGAAGCGGTGGTGGAAAGAAATACCGAAACGCCTCGGGAACCGAATCCATTCGTCCGACGGCATGAATTTTAATCAGGAATGTCCTTGCACTTTGATAAGTAAGTGCTCGCGGAGTTGTTTGGAGTGCCGGTAGCCGGGGCCCGACTCCGCGAAGGTGAAGCCGAAACGAGTGGGCACACGCAACACACGCTGGCGAATGAGAGCTATAGCTACCGGTGGAAAAGCCAAGCACCAGGAACAGCTCGAGCGCTCCGCAACAACTTCTATTAGCATAAAGTCTCGGGAGGCTCCAGACGCGACAACTACCCGCCGCGTTTCCATACCCCCGGCCGACTCGACTCGCCCAACTAAACTATCAACTTTATTGGTCCGGCTCTCGGAGCTTCGTACAATACACGTACACGGTGCACGGGTCGCGAGGGAAGATATGGCCGTTTGCGAGCGTCGTTCCTCGTACGGTATACCGTGGAATCCTTCGTGAACAACTTCCCGCTACCCTGGCCCTCGTCTCCGGGCATCACCGAACACTCGACGACTTTCCCGGTGAAAGAGGCGCCGTATCATTCATCCGGGGGAGTGAAAGTGCTCGAACATCCGAAACAAGTGAATGTACAAACCGGTCGTAAGCTTGTGTACTAATACCATTGCCCGACGGGGCGAGGAAAGTACTCCGGGAACCGTGGAAAACTTGGACGAACGAAAGATTCCGAGAAACCAAAAATCGAGGATGAGCGAAGGAAAGCGAGAAGGTGAGAGTGTATACCGATGTGTATTAACAGAGAAGGAAAAAGAGATCGGGGAGGAAGCCGTGAGGCCGCAACCTCGTTCCCTCCGCTCGTTCACCACGACTCAAGAACTCCGAGGGTAGTTTCCACCCCTCCCTCTTTCGTATATAGGTCCAGCGACGTACCATAGCCCGAAGCTCTCCGTTGGAAGCTTCACCGGGGCGTGTATACGGAGTACGAGAGAGTACGAGCTCGACCGGACTGGCAGTTGGTGCACTTACCGGCATATTACCCCGTGCCTTCCATCCTTTCACCCCTTTTCTCGTCCCGACCCTCCTCCGCGCGGTCCTCTTCGCTTCTGGCCCGCGGAACAGCAGCGGCACTATCTATTCCACAGGCACATACACCGTAGTTATATGCGTACACCCTGCTCGCGATAGCCTCGTATACGATCCGGATACAACCGAACAGAAATCCTCCACCGCTACGTCTGTCGTGCACCTATATTCCTTCGGGCGTGCAGGCTGGACGGGGCGAAGCATTTACGGCAGTCAAAACCGACCCCTCCGGCGAGTGTGCGTATAGCCGGTCGGCAGTTAGGCGAGTGTGCACCGAGTAGCGGATTCTCGTAACAGACATACACGAGCAGCGCCGAACATACCGAAACTCCGGGAGATCGTCAAGGCTGCTGGTACACACACCGTGTGTCCACTATGAGACTGGCAAGCCGTCTTCTCCCCCTGTATCTGGTACATACCCTCGCCCGGTAGACCATACAGTCGGATGGGTCGACCAGGACTGCGTTAGTAGGTGGACGCTTTGCCGTTTCGAAATCCTCTCCGATCTCCCGTCTCAGTTTCCGTCCCGTTTCCTCTCAACCTACCGACTTGCCCGGCTCTACCCACCGACGCGATATTTACCCTTGTCGGGCAGTCTCGCCCATCCAGGTCTCGCGCAATGACATTAACACCTCGCGATTACACTCGCTGAATGGAAGAAAGTCGAGCGTCGTTGGTCCGGCGTCCAAACTCAAGCGGTGTAGGGTCGCGATGGCGCTGCCGCCTGGGTGGGGTGTGTGTACTCGGAGGTGTACACAACCACCGACGAAAACGTTTTGCGCTCACCTCGTACACATTTACGATTACGTTCGTCCTCTCCCGCGCTACGCTATAAGGCTCCTCCCGTATACCCGGAGGTCGAGAAAAGGTCGACGCTTGTCCGTTTTAATACCTCTAGTGCGCCCCTGGACGCCGTGTACGGCGACTACTACTGAAATCAATTTCTCGAAAGCGTCGCTCTCGAACCGTCTGGACGGACCCCTGCCTGTTGCGGCTGTTCAGTTTCCTTTCGTCGACTACACTTCGGGGTAATTCGAGTGTGAGATAGCCACGGGGCGATGCGGACTCTGTGATAATGACATTGGAAAAACTACTTAATCAGGTGAATGGACACCAGCCGGAGTTTATCGCGGACTCATGAGAAATACAGTTGAGTCCGGAGGAGCCGGGGGAAATAGCTGCGCTTGCGAGAGACCATCGTAGCGGAGGAGTCACCGAGTCGTAAAGGCTAATATCGTATCGGAGGATACCAGGTCGCGCACTTACATATTTTCATTTCGTCCGACCGTACCTCGCTGGTTCCACGGTATTGTGGGGCTCCGAAGCGGATCCGATGCACCGTGGATTTTCACGCAGCTGGTACTTCGCCGAGTCGCGATCGATCCGGGTGGTCTATGCTCCGTGCACGCGTTCCTCGAATGTTACGTAGCCGGGTGAATTGTTCTGTCGTCATCCGAGCCCGATCGAGCGTCTCGATCGAAATAATATTGATGAATTCCTTTCGATCGGCGCCGTGTCGTGGGTTTCCAATAACGGAGAGAGGCATCGTGGCAATGAGCGCCGAAGAGAACGGGTAATCCAGATTCATAAATTCTTCGGGCTGCGATAATAATTTTGTCAGGTCGACCAGTGGCAGCGGCTATCGACTCCAGCTTCCGAGATGCTTCCGAGATGCCTCCGATGGCAGTGACAGCGTGTCCCATTTAGAGAAATATTACACTCGAGGACGCTATCGGAATGGTGGTTCCCGCCTGCGGTTCGGCGCTCGTTGATCCCTCCTCATGAATCATATTATAATACAGCCGGCTATGTATGGTTCCTTCCCGCTCTTCCCCTCCGCAGTCCCGAAAGTTCGTGATCAACGTTCTCCGCGTGTGGGCTTCTCGACCCGGAAGATCTTCCTCCCGGGTTACAATCGCGCACTCCCGGTCGTTCAGATCGCTTCACGACAACGGACACGGTTACCAATTTCTTCTTTCTCTCGAGCCGGATTTTCGTTCCTCACGCGCGGTCCACCGCGTCCCCGTCGGCAGGATTAAAGGGCTATTCGGGATACAAGCGGAGGCCGGAGGGACGCGGCGAAGGAGTATCAACCGAGATCGGACCCAGGATAATGCGGCGAGTCGCGCAACCGGTTTGGAAGGCGGATCACCCGGGATACCTGGCGAGTTTGATTCGCTCTTTTATTTTCCCTGGCACTCTTCCTTTCCCATCGAATTCGCGAGGCTCCCGGTATTCTCTTGCGGCCTCTCGAAACTCAGCCGATCACCGAATCCGGCCGTGGGTTCGGCGATGTTCCAGAGATACTTGGATGAAATATAAGAACAGTTCCATGGAACTCTGAAATAATAGAGTGGTGTACGACGAGTTACACGATGTTGGACGTTCTGTTTTCTTACGCCGCGAGTTTACGGGACTAACCGACCGCTCTTCATCGCCAAGAAATTTTCCTCACCCTCGCCAACGCCTGCATTGTCGATAGTTTGCACTACGATCTACAAAGCGGTCTCTGCCTTTTTTCGCCATTTTCGTTATAACACACCGTACACACAGGGCACGATAAGGCACGACGCTTTCGTGGACCGGCTCCTCTCGTCGTAATTCCCGCGTCCCCGTTTCAACCGGAGGCACGTGTCGTAGAAAGGGTATCGGCTTCTCGGACGAGTCTGCCGGTACGGAAAGTCGAATATCATCTTTATTGGACTCTCCCGCTCGAATCTTCTCGACTCGAGTGCCAAAAGTTAAAACAATCCCTGTCCAAATGAAGTATGCACCGAAGAGGAAAACAAGTATGGAGTTAGAATTTGCTCAACAGTCTCACTCGTTGCATTTCAGCGATTCGTGTACTTTCTCGTGCCTCCCCGAATTTTTATTTCGTTCTCTCGTTTCTCCCTTCGTCCTCGTCGTCCTCGTGCACGATCCTTGTCTGCAGCGGGGATTCCCCCGTGCACTCGGCACCGAACCCTCTGTCCCATTCCAGTTGAACCAACCCTCCGGTTCTCGTACTCGCTTCCACAGCGCCAGCAGCAGTCCCACTCCAATCTGCTGGCGCGAGGGGATGGTTCCGCAGCCACTGGTGGTACCGGCGCTGTTCGTACGTGATACACACGAACGCGTACGCCCGGTAATATGTCATTCGGACCGTTTGTCCCGTTCAAGCTCAAGCGGACTGTTCATTACACGAGCCGCCGCTTCGTCAGCCAGCACGGGAGCACCGGAGCACCACCAGCAGAGAGAACGGCTACACACACCGAATAAAAGGTGCGACGGCGGAAAGTACGAGCGGAGACTATTAAAACACCGATCTCGAATACCGGTAACGACCGGAGGGACGCCGAGCGCGAGCGCGCGGAGCTCACGCGATCCCCGCACCCGAATCTCATTGATCACAAGCTCTACGGCAGAACGAGAATTTAACGCGTACATATATACCACTATAACTGTACTACGGTGGACTGTATCGTATAGCGCCAGCTTAAGAATAATTTCGGGCTTGTAATGGCCAAAAATAATACGCTTTTTTTCTTCCGACCTGAGTTTTTGTAGGGAATATCAAAATGTTAGTGAAATAAGTGGCGGAATCCTCATCAGCGGGACAATACACGTCAGATATAAACGTGGAATTGAGAATCGGGAACAATTAGTTATGCCCAGTGTTTAGAGGCAATTTTGCGAAAAGTAGCCTTTTTGTGTCGGCGACGATGACTGGCGCCAGGCTGGTACCATCGCGACTAATACCATCACCTAGAGCGTCATATTTCGCCGTTCCACTATATTCAATTTTTTTTTCTTTCTTTTTTTTGCGAGAATAAGGATCCAGGTGAAGGTATGAGAGATGGGGAAAGGGCGAACCAGCGTCTCGCGGCCATTCCTTTTCGCGGATTTAATACCTGGCGACCGTAAGTCGGCGTAGGATGGCGGGGTATGGAGCGAGTGGGGTATAGCCTCGGCTCGGCCGACAAGCCAACGGCCGTTGGACACGCGAGCTGCTGCTGCCGCTGCTCGCGCCAGGAAGGATTGCGTAATCCTCGAGAATCGTCCCCGGGGATATTTTACAGGGTGTTCGCCCACCTACCGCCACTGTTCGCCACTTTGTCAAGTCGGCTTCGCGTACACACTAGCCAGTGTCTGGTGTAGTGCCCGGCGATCCTGTATGCTCACATGTTTGCCCGTTTACTTTCTCTCCGTATCTGTGTATTGTGCGCCGCAGACTGAAACCCTGCCGTTGCCTTGTGCTCTGGCAGCTTTTGAGGATTATGGTTTCAAAAATTTTTACCAGAAACTCTCCAGCCGGTTCGCGGTCACTATCGGGAAAGGTACTCTTCAGCGTCCACTTTGGAATGTTCGTCAACTATTCATGCATCGTCCCAATAGACCGCTTGACCCATGTACGTTTGAACGGTATCTTTCGAACTCCACGGAAACCCGAAACATCCATATATCTTTCAAGCGCATTCCTTATTTCCCTTGCATCCAAACTTATTCCACTCACTCGACAAACCTCCGAGTAATTTTAAAGCCAACGAAGCTTTGGAAGTCTTAAGGGGATTCATTTATTTTTCCGCTTCAGACCTTCCTCAAGCTGTTTCACTAGTTGCTGTTGACGAGGCTTCGATTGTCGATGCCCTTCCCCAAAGATTCACTTTCTTCTGTGCCGTTTGCGCCACGGCAGATAGGTCCAGGTCTGCAACCACCTACCTCATCTACTCTTTCTCAAGATAAAACTTTGTGATCGGCGAATCCCCTAGTTGGGGCTCCCACGAAGTCCCACGAGGGCCGAGAACCACGCACGCGGATCCCACTGTAATCGGCACATATACATGTATATACATACAAACTGTGCCTACGGTACCACCGAAGAAAAGAGCGAAAGACCAAAAGCGATAAACCACAATAAGCCGAGTTATATTGGACGGTGTAATGCGCCGCTGTCTGCCCGCTCGCCCGGTTCCTCGCTTGCCATCCTCCTCCGGAAGCTGAACCTGGCAAAGTGCTCTAATAACTTCCTCCCGCCGCCTCCCAGACGGGGTGCCGCAGCCCGTTCCTTCAGTCTTTCACCCCTTTTACCTCTTTCTTTTCGTTCCGTCCTTCTCCGTTCTACTGCTTGTACCGCTGTTTGTTATCCGTGAGCTTCTCCTTCCCAGCCCTTTCGCGTCGTTCCTTCGCTTCCTCTCCTCCCCCGGTCGTCGTGCGGGGTGACTATGGGGTTAGCCATCTTCCCGATGCCGCCGGGCGCCTTTGTTTCGTTCGATATCCCCATGTTCGTATGTCCCTTGTCCTTTGTTCGCGCCCAATCGGCAAGCTTTCATGAACCTCCAGGTCGCGCAGTGTCCATCATAGACTCACCAACGTGTCTCTCAGAGTCATTTGCCTTTACGACTCTTACTTCCACGCCACCGAAAGAGTCTCGCATTACGAACCAGCGGATAGAACCATTCGATGATTTACTAGGCAGCCTGACAATAAACTGATCACCGGTGGCTTACCCGCTGATCCTCCGATGTTATTCCTCGCGACGAGATCGAAGGAGAGAAAGAACCAAGAAAAAGAAAATAAAAACCGAGAAAAACCGTGCCATACGCGCAAATAAGTGCGCTGCCCATTTTTACGAGACCGCGGGAGAAACGGGAGCTCATGGCAGGGAGAGGCTAGCAGTGTCTCTCGAGGAGAGCTTCTTTATAGAAAATTCACGGTCGGAGAATTGAATTTTTTTCCTCGCTCCGACTACCTCGGAGTTTCCTCGGTTCGTCCTCGTCGAGACGAGGGGGCGACCGTAAACGATCGCGCACTAGCTTTCGGGGGTAGAGTGCGGACGCCCGGAGGATGCTCGGGACGGTGTATGACAACATAAAAATATACCCCCACGTAGGGGCCCCCCCGTATAAAAGTGACAGTCGGCTCGAAGAGAAGAAGATGCCGCGCCGCTGTTGGTTCCATGCTCTTCCTTTTCATCTCTCCGCTTGCTCTTCGTAATGCTACGTGTTTTCCTTCGCGTGTGTGTGGCATGTGTGTAGTGGCGCGGTACGCGCTACACGTATGTCGGTGACGTGTGTATACGCTCGGTGTCTAACGTATCCCGCTGTTGCTGTGTCGAGGAGAGGGTCGGAGCAGAACGTCGTACGAGGAACTACTCCATTGCTTCGCCACGAGGTGAGCTTACGTTCCCTCGGTACCATTACCGACCCTCGCAGCATAAAAATAAAGTCTGGAGAGGGAGAGAACGAGCGGCCGAGGCGGGGAGAGCCAGAGTGAGACGGCGTAGAAGTCGGAGACGTCTAATTTGGGGGATAAGGCGTCGAGTTATTGGTCATTCGGCTAGGCGTGCCACGAGGGCGAACAACAGGACGTAAATGGACGGAAGAATAAAGGCCAGTGAGATATCGCGCAGTAAGTTCGCGAGGAAAGTCTGTTCTATCTCGGTTTTCTTTCCCGGCGCGGCAACACTCTCGGGGCGTTCACGGTACGGGAACCCCTCTTCCTTTCATCCCCGGGTAGCCTCGTCATTTTTACCCCGACCGCGTTGTTACCCAAGCCCCACAGCTCTCGTATCGCGTGCCATTCCTGAGTGCGCACTAAGGACGAGACCGCTGATAGATATATATCATACGGGAGAGTATCCGGTATTATACGATACCTATAAGTTGGGCTTTTGATGGACGAAAGAGAAAGATTGGCGAGGAAACATCGGTGATAGAGCAGTTGCAATGATAATCAGTTTGGATTATTAACGATTGGCCGTCGCGTGCCAAGGGGGGAGTCCGAGAACGCCGGCGACCCTAGGGAAAACCCTGATATCTCGGTTCGAAGTAAAGTTTTGACAAAAGAAAAAAAATCTTCGATATGTACAAACTTCAGGATGTCGACTAGTGAACTTTTCAAAAACAGCCTGGACGGTATAACCCACTGGCCGGTATTCGCAAACTTTCCTCTGCAAAACTGTCGCGGTTGTTATACGAACTTGTGTAGCGAAGAGGAACGAGTGAGTGAAAACAGTGAAAGGTACGAGTCGGAAGAAATCTGCTAATGCGATTGAAGGAGTACAATACCCCTGGAGGAAAGTTGCTTCGTCCGTAGACTGCAATCTCCTGCCTGTGGTAAGATGAAGGCTTTAAGGCCGGGACCTTCGAGAGTTGGTCGAGCCAAGATCGACGTCCCGAGGTTTCCCGGACTCTTACTCTCCTTCCTATCTTGACGCATTCGACAAGCGATCGAAGAAGTGAGTGACCGTACAGTGTACTAGTAAACGGATTGATTTTACTCATGTACACAACCGCTTGCCCGCTTCGAAAGACGTCTTCCTGTCCGAAATAAGATCGACGACGATGGGCTGCTCGACGCCGAGGGAGTATCTTCCCCGTGGTCGACGTGTGTCCCGTGCACTGCGGGCCGATGGCCGAACTAGGAGAGGAATGAGGAAAACGCCGGAGAAGGCGTTAAAAGGATCGTATGCTTCGATAGGGCTCTGAGATGTCTGGACTCGCCAAGAGTGTCCACCTCTCCATTTCCGTTTTGTCGGTCGGACTAGACTCTGTCATATACAGCTGGACGAGTCGCGAAGGATGGACTCGATATATAGGGAAGAGCGGGGCGAAATGGTGTACATGATAACTGTGTGTGAATTAAGAAAATGTAAGTTCTTGTAACTGTGAGGTTGAGGGTTAGACCATATTGCCCCGAACCACAATCTTTACTATGAATTTCTCTTTCAGACACTTTCCAGTGGCCTCTATTCACTGGCTTACCCATTTTGCCCCGTTCTAAATTACTACCCAGGTGAGATTTAAACATCGATTCGGCTATGGGACTGCACTGTGGACCGTCAAATCCACCGTTTATTTGGTTTAAGTAAAATATTTCTTTGGATAAAATAAATATTTATTTAAATGAAGTAAATGGGTAATTAAATGAAATAACCATTTATTTAAATAAAATCAATATATTACTTAAACCAAATAAACGGTGGCCGTCAAATAAATCATTTTTCTGGGCGTGGGACCCAACATACCGGCTCGACGCAAAATGTAACCGTTGCGTCTGTACCAGCGACAGTATTAGAGCCTGTTATTCCGTAAATTCGTTGTCTACGAATGTTATTCAAAGTTATTCACTCGAGTGCACTCCAGGTCCACTTTAAATATATTTAAAATGTATCATTGAAACTTCCGGTTTAGAATTTCATTTTTCAACCAGAACTGACGTATTTCCGGTATGACGTCACTTCGGGTAAAGTAAAGAGATTTTCATACCGGAAGTGACGTATTTCCAGTATGATCCAGTATGGAGTCAGCAATGTGTCGTTTTTGCAGATCCATGTTCACACATAAAAGAAATACTATAAGCGTTAAATGAATACGGGTTCAAGGATGGAGATCGGTCGCTTTTGATAAATTCACGTAGACACAAGAATTCATACGAGAAAGACGAATATGAGGTAGAAGAAGAGCAACAGGGAGCTCGCTTTTCTTATTAGAGTCGATCGACTCTTGAGGTGGATTGAGGTGGAATACGAAGGTGGATTGAGGTGGAATACCAAGGATAATATACGACTCGGTTCGTAACTCGGTTGCGTCAGTCTCTTGCAGTAGCCGCGTTTCATCCCTTCGTATTTGGTTCCTTTTTTTTATAGGTGGATACGCGACACGGGGTTTATACCGCAGAGTACCCATACCGATATATCCGTCCCGCGTTTACGTGTATTTCCACAAGGCCAAGTTTACTTCCCGCTTATATATTTACATGATACCCTCTTGAGGGACGCGGACTTCGCGTGCTGCTGGGACAGTAAAATTTATGTGCGTCTCTCTTTCTCGGTCCGCCTTTTACTCCTTCTACTGTACGAGCAGATCCTTCGCCGTTCTTCTTATAACCCCCCATATTGCCACACCTTACGTACGTACGGTTTCACTCGCCCCTATTTTTCTCCGGCACGGTTCTCCGTCATATGCACAGGGTTCATATATACTCTATCGCCCGCGGGGGCCCGCGGCGGACGAGAACGAAGAGCAAAAACAAGAAACGTCGAAAGGGAGAGAGAGGGTTAACGAGACGGGGAAAAGAACCCTGGAGAGAGCGAGCTGGATGATCGAGAGTGAAAATAAACTAGCGTCAGGTTCTTTCTCTCTCCGGTACACTCCTCGGCATCCAACGGCACCGTCGACGAGCTTTTACGACTCTCGGCACGCTGTTTTTTTTCAGCTCGACTGAACTCGTAATGTGCATAACGGAGCGCTGAAAATATAGCGCCCCTCATAGTCGTAACCCGACGAACTAGAATCCTAGCTAAAATGAATACCAACTGTTCTCGTACCGTCAACAGGAGAATCTTCTCGCCTCGAGCACCGAAGCATTTACGCAACTTCATCGGTCTTCGTCGCCTTCACGAAGGAGAAGCCAAATCGGCGAGGACAATTGAGGTGCAACAGTGAAGTTTTGCAAAATTGTATTGCACTTCCTATTATATAGAGTTAAGTTGTTGGTGTGATATACGTGAGGTTCAATTTATTTATAGCTGCCTTTTATACGAAGTTTTCGCACCTATGTTTATTTATTCGTATTTTTTTTTCAAGAACGAGCTTTTACGACTCTCGGCACGCTGTTTTTTTTCAG
>JAPYZD010001609.1:0-20111 GCA_030522725.1 Ichneumoninae sp. B BG-2022a
CAAAATATTTTTGGGTCATTCAAATATTTTGTTGGACCAACTAAATATTTATTTGAACGTCCCTGCCCGAATCTTAGTTGATTCAACTGTACTTTTTTAGCAGTGTACCACATAACAACTCTACCGGAAGGCGTCCACGAAAATCTCTACCAGAATCAAAATAACACTATACCCG
The DNA here is from genome assembly GCA_030522725.1 of Ichneumoninae sp. B BG-2022a. Taxonomy (NCBI): domain Eukaryota; kingdom Metazoa; phylum Arthropoda; class Insecta; order Hymenoptera; family Ichneumonidae; species Ichneumoninae sp. B BG-2022a. The sequence continues at coordinate 176 of JAPYZD010001609.1, forward strand.
AATTGAAATAAAAATCTGCTGGACTTGAAATAAAACTCTACTGGAATACAAGGCTAGACAGGAAGCAAGGTAATTTTTGTTCTATTTATACTGTGACGCCTTTGATCTTGAATACGCGATTTATCAATTTATTATGAACGGTCATCGGTATTCTATTAGACAAGAATCGATCAAACTGTTCAAATTTTATGCGTTTTTGAATTTCTTTAATTGTATGAGAAACAGTACACTTGTAATATGGTAGAGAAGTTTTCTAGTAGAGTTGTGAGAGGTAGAGATGTAAATGTGCCGACACACCGAGAGCAAGGACATAGGGGAGAGCGGGGCAAAATGGCACAGCGGGACAAAACGGGATAATGAGACAAAACGCAATTCTCCAATAACTTTTGGATGGTGGCGATGGTGATAGGTGGGGCAAAATGGATTGGAAAATCCGGATGTATCGCTGGGACAAAATGGGGCATCCAAAAACTATTGGACAACTGCGTTTCACCATCACTGTCCCGTTTTGCCCCGTTGTGCCATTTTGCCCCGGTCTCCTCTAGTTCCTATCAGCTACCTTCGAAATCTCTGATTCTCGCATGAATGATCGCATAAGCCGCCATTTGGCTAACGAATGAGTCTATCCGGCGGTACAATCGTAGCAATTTGTTCAGGCGTAGGGCCAGAAGTGATTTGGTGCTATATTGGTTTTCTTTGTGACTCAATCTGGTCGAGCCGGTGTATGCAAGTGAGACGACGACTGGGAAAAAAAGGGTTGATCGGCACTGTGCGAGCTCGAAATGAATAGGCCGGTGTGGCCCGGGGAATTTCCTCTGTCGGCATAGCTGTCTGACAATTTAAACCACCTCTGTTCCCACAATGGACGTTTGTTCTCGTACCGCTCTCTGTCGCATCTGCACCACGCAATTTCGCTTTTCGATAGTGTCAAGTGTCGGCATCCGGATTGTAGAACCGCGAACGACGAGTGATTAAATTTGCTTTTACGCCACCGACACGAAGGGTTGAACTACATGGCTACCCACAATCGTACCACTGCTTTGTAAAGACGTTCATGATTCTACCGTTCGATGTACACGTTGTATGTACACTCTATCCAATCCGGAAACGGTGAAAGTGTATTCGCGAGCCTCCAGCTCATTAACATTTCCAATGGTCGTGAATAAACACAGAACCCTTTTGGTCAGCAATTGCATTTTCCAGAAAAAAGGGTAAAATGGAGAGTAGATGCAGAGCTGGGCAAATATAATAAGTATTTGAATTAAGTGTTGAAATATCAAGTACTGGGGCTCAGTACTTGGTACTCAATACGTCAGTACTCAAGAACTAGCCAGTACTCAATACGTCAGTACTCAAGAACTAGCCAGTACTCAGTACTTCAAGTACTTCATCCTTCAATACGTACTTCAAGTACTTAGGGTATTTGCCCAACTCTGAGTAGATGTTGACGTAGAAATGTTGACGTAGCCGTGACTCAAAATTGATGTTCATGGTAATACTCAGACTCGCATAATCTTGCCTCGCTCCTACGCTGCCAGATCCATGCAACACGTACAATCTCGAAGCTATGCGGAGTCGGGAATCTCCAAGCTGTTAACGCGTTTAGAGCCTTCCACGGGTCGTCCATCAAATTGATAGGAAAGGCCGAGAGAGAGCCGGGTCGGCGAAGGAAAATGATAAGCCGCAGGCTCCTCGTCATCTCTGTGTGCTCACGCCTCATCTCGCAGAAATGCCTCGACGCGTCTCGTACTGGTCGAGCTCAGACGCGAACACGCGGTTCCCTTCGACCTTTCGATGTACAGGTGTTCCTACTCATTCTTCGAGGGCTTATCGCGAACTTTTTTTTTATCTCGGTTTGATGTATTACCCAAGTCGTTCCGACCGTTTGCACTGGCAATGGAAAGAAAAGGCAGGTATAATATCCTGGGTGAGATGTAACCTCGGCAATGCTGAGGAACATCACGCAGAAACATTTTAAAAATTCGCCGTGACGTCACTTCCGGTTTCAAAATCGTCACGACGAAATTTTTCAAATTTTTCTGTTTGACGTCTTGCATAATGTTGAGCTAACCATCGGCACGGCTGCGGATCGTTACGCAGAAAAATTCGACAAATTTCGTTGTGACGTCACTTCCAGCTTCAAAATCGTCAGAACGAAATAAAAAAAAAAAAATCCGTGATGTCACTTTCTGCCTATCGACCTGCCTATCGTTGAGGTAACCACCGAAGCGGCTGCGGAGCGTGACGCAGACAACTTTGCAACATTTCGTTGTGACGTCACTTCCGGTTTCAAAATCGTCACGAAGAAATTTTTAAAAAATTGTTGCGTGATGTTACTTCTTACATATTCATGAGGTGATTTCTTGCATATTCTTGAGGTAATTTCGTTGTGACGTTACTTCCGGTTTCAAAATCGTCACAAGGAATTTTTTTTTTGCGTGACGTTACTTCCTGCGTGTTCTTGAGGTCTACTATGGAGTTGACTAACTGTCGGGCGCAAGATATTCGCGGTCGGAGATAGTTTAGAACACACACAAGGGCACGACCGGTTTGTATCATTAATCGTTTTCCCATAGCCGTCGCGCTGCACTTCGCGAAAGTTTGCTGATTCATAATGATGCGTAGGAGTTGATAAAGACGCGGCGGCAGCGGGAGGAGACGAAGGTTCAACCGGGTTGTACGTTAACGTTCGGTCGAGGTACCGTAAGTCTCGAGCTGCCTCGCAGACGCTATATAAACTGCAGATATAGTATTATAGATGAACCTTCGTTCACCCGATGATCCCACGAGAGGGATAACGCGACTTCGTACGTATAGTTTTCGGAGTGTGTACCACATATAACTCCGGGGTCTTCGGTCCCGTGGCCCCATTGTTACTTTGATCGCTCGGTCGAGAACGACAGGGGTGGGCGGAAACATCGAAGGAAAGAGCGAGTTTCTCGAAGTCACTATACCGCGAGGCGAGCCAACTTTTATACACTACTTCGCAACACCTGTGGCAGACGTGCAAGATATTTCCGTGCGAATCAAGATTAACCTCGATGCAATTCAATCAATCAATCTTTGAGCGAACTCGAGTTACAACCGAGATGGCGCAAATTTGGTAAAGATCGGCAAAGGGAATCAAACGATACGAGTATGTGCTTTTTTGTTTTCGTTTTTTTTTTTTAATTTTATTATGGGAAGTGAGATTGGGAGTGAGATTTGAAGTTGGAGAGCTTCACAGTAGTCAAATGAGAGCTACATTCTTAATGTCGTTTATACAAACTGTTATCCATCTATTGATTTATAGTGGATGGTTACTTGTATTGCAACAGATGTCTTTAAGGTAGGAAAATATTAATTTCAATCGATTCGCAAAAACATTGGATTTGCGCCAATTTTTTAATTCGAGTATCTGTTCAGTTTTTTCAAAAAATAATCCGTTGTTTTTTCTCGATTTTGATGTGTTACGGCTCATTTTCTTTCTTGAAACATGCTCTACGAATTCACAATCTAGCTATTCACAATCGAATATCATAGATGGTGAATTCGTAGAACATTTTTCAAGGGCGAGAATTAGCCGTAATAAATGAAAGACGATCATAAATTGGGATTATTCATTGAAAAAGCTGAAGGAAAATGTACCTTTTCGAAAATTAGCACAAACACCTTAATATTTTTGCAAATCAATTGCAATTGATATTTTTATAACTAACGACTATCATCAATAGATATGCGTAAAAGTTTCTATAAATGACTTTAAAAATGTAGCACTGATTTGATTAGCACGAAGAGCTTCAACCTCCTTAAGATACAGAAGAATACTCATTGAGGATTCCGAGTTTCGGGAAATTTGGTCCGTCCTTACTCGCGTACGATTAGATATGCTGTGCTAAATGTGCGATAAGCGCGACGGTCCAACCCTCATAATTAAATACTCCCTAATGCGCTCGCTTCTCTTAACTAATTACATGAAGGAAGCGGGAATATCGTTAGATACCTCGTCGGATAACCACGGCAACACCGCCCGACTGTATTACTGAGTTTAATCCTTAACTATATCGATTAAAACGGATTACATAGTACAACGTCGTTTGGCCTTGTGCAATTTCGAACGCACCCTTCCAGCTGATATCGACTTCAAGATCTTCGTTTGTTCGCCTATCAGTCATACCGCGAATCGAAAAATGGAGATAACATTTTTGATAAAATAATGTCACACAGTAAAAAAAAAATGTGTGCATTTAACCAACTTTTTTGTTCACAAACGTCCACTGTTATTTTCTTGTTTATTTTGGGACATATATTTGTTAAATTAACACACATTCTTTAAAAATGCACAAAATCATTATAAAATTGACAAAATTACTATAAAATGCACAAAATTACTGTAAAATTGACAAAATTACTGTAAAATGGACAAAATCACTATAAAATGGACGAAGTGACTATAAAATGGACAAAATGACTCTTAAATTGACAAAATGACTCTAAAATTTACAAAATTACTCTAAAATTGATAAAATGACTCTAAAATGGACAATGTTTTAAAAAATTCATAAAAAACAAAAAAATAAGTTGCGAACGTTTGTGGGCAGAAAACGTAGGTAGCCATTTTACCGTGCGCGAAAGGTATTCCCGATGAATATGTTCGTATCGGAATTTCATGGGTATGCCAATTCCGGTCTTTCAAGTGTAGGTACTTGCAGTCGAGAAGTGCCGTCTCCCGAACGATACAGAATATTTCCTTTCAATCGGCGTGTCTCTTCCGTTTCGACGGTTCGATCGAATTATATAACGAGTGAGCGTAGGAGCGGCATAAAGGGGTGGACAATTGGCACGAGGAGCAAGTGATGCTCGAACGCGTTTCGAGTTCCGAGTCTCGAGATCTAACGATGCATAACATCGCACCTGCCGTAATTGGGAGACACGGATATGTATCGGGGAGGATGAAAATTAGATGGACGGATTTTCCGTGTATAAGCATGCAAGATCCGCCCTTCTGGCGCATAATATTCTACTACACACACGACGGAATTCTGGTCGTTGATCGCGAAAGCCCGTCGTTAGCCGCTGCCCGTAGGAATTCGTTATCCACACGCTGTGGCGATCGAATTTTAGCACCGAATTATTGCCGTTACGAACTTGACAAATCCCTCGCCAATTAACACGTAAATCAATGATATAGGGTAGAGCGGGGCAAAATGGGGCAACGGGCAAAACGAGGTTTTTGGCAAAACGACATTTTCCAATAATTTTTGGATGCCCGAATTCACATTATCGGATACATCAGGCTTTTCTGCCCAGTTTTGCCACTTTGTCCGATCCAAAAATGTTTGGAAAATTTAGTTTTGCGCAAAAAATCCGTTTTGGCCCCGCTGCCCCATTTTGCCCCGCTCTCCCTTATGGACCGGGCCATATTCCCCATTTTTACCTTACAGCAAATTGTGAAAGCGTAAAGGTATACTCTTGAAAGCGGAAACGAATGAAAGGTAATTTTATATATTCATGTCAATTATCGCCCATTTGTAAAGTTGGGAAAGGTTAAAAAGCTAAACCAGATTATACCGTGGTAAGAGTTGCGATTGATCAATCGTATGGAAATATGGCGTATTTAAAAAGCAATTAAAAGTTCATATTTTACCCCTTCATGGTATTTTACGCAACAATTTAACACGAAGTTTCAACGAAGCCGAGGATAAAACTGGATATTCTCTTTGAGCCTTTTTTCAATCCTCTTTTTTATCCCTTATTCTCCTCCGCATGTCGAGACTTTTGATTTCGCTGAACACACCATTTTTTTTATCGGTCATATTCGCACTTCAAAAACTTTTTGTTCGATCACGCGAGGTCCGATGTATGTGTTCGCATGGATATCGGGCGCGGTTGCTAATTAGGGAAGGAAAAACGGTTTATGTACAGCAAATTATAAACTCTTGAAAGCAGAAACGAACGGAAGGTAATTTTATATTTTCATCTCAATTATAACCCATGTTTAAAGTTAGAAAAGGTTAAAACGCTCCACAACGCTATTCTACCGTAGTAAAAGTTGTAATTGATAAATCCCATTGAAACAGTAGTGGGTTTAAAGAGTAATTAAAAGTTCATATTTCGCCCGGTACTTGTTTGCAACAAGCACATAACGATTCACTTATTTGATCATTTAATTTTCATGGTATTCTACGCAACAATGCAACACGAATTTTCAGCGAAACCCGGGATGAAATTCTCCATCCCCGCCGGACCTCTTTTTGTCCCTCATTCTCATCCGCCCGTCGAGACTTTTGTTTTCGCTGAAACGCGCAACACACTAACTTTTCTTCGACCATATTAGCACTTCAGAAATTTTTTACTCGGCTACGGGAGGTCCCATGTATGCGTAAAAATGGAAAACCAAAACGGTTTATACACAGCAAAATATGAAGGGATAAGCTCCAGAGAACAGAAACGAACGGAAAGTTATTTTATACTTTCACCCCGATTTTAACTCATTTTGCTTCCTCATAGGCGGAGCTTTGGGAATTTTTTTATCGAGATTTGAATGAAAAAATGTGATTTTTTTTTTTATTTCCAGATGTATGTATGTGTCTCAGACTCGAAAAATTCAGACCACTATAACTCGAGAGTGCCTCGACCGATGAATCTGAAATTTTACACCCAGAAAAAAAATTTATTTGACGGCCACCGTTTATTAAGAGATCGAGTAAAATATTTATTTGATTTAAATAAATATTTATTTAAATTAAGTAAATAGTTACATGAATGAAATAAATATCCATATAAATCAAATAAATATTTTACTTAATCTTAATAAACGGTGGCCGTCAAATTAATTTTTTTTAAGTCGGAAAATGCCGCTAGACAACGCGATTCTAGAATCTCCCGTCGTAAAAGTTGTAATTGATAAATCCCATGGAAACGGTAACGTGTTTAAAGAGTAATTAAAAGTTAATATTTTGCCCCGTACCTCTTTGCAACACGCACGTAACAATTTGCCTCTTTAATAATTTAATTTTCATGGTATTTCACGAAACAATGCAACGCGAAGTTTCGAACGAAACACGGTATGAAATTCTGCATCGTGCCTTTCGTGCCTTTTTTATCCCCTTTTTTTAATCCCTCATTCTCCGCCGCACGTCGAGACTTTTGATTTCACTGAACCGCGCACTTACAGCAAATTCTCGGTTAGTATTTGCATGACTGGCGAAATCAAGTCAGAGCGGCTCCAACGGGAATTTCTATTCACACGATGTTCTCTCTCCGGTTGTTTGCTTTCGTTCGCGAGGACCCTCGGGGCTTCTGCGTACATCCCGGCAAACCGGCACACCTCTAACGTTGCGGAAGAGTCGAAGCCATCGTCGATGTGCCCGCCGACGTTACCCCGTCCCAGACGCTGAAGTACATTGCCTCGTGACAGGCCTTTGGAAGTTTACCCTCTGGGAAACCGAGTTCATCGTCCTATAGTAATACTTTCGTCAACGAAAAAGTTCCAAGCTTACGCAACAAATATTATCGCGCAAAGAATTTTACTGAGGGCGAAACATAAACTTTCTACGCTTCGATGCCGGAAATGCGATGACGATGGAGATGGGTTGAAATTATTTAAAAATCTTGCTAACTATTTTTTACGGCGTGCCGCCCGCTAATGCACCCAGAAAAAAATGTTATTTGACGGCCACCGTTTATTTAGTTTAAGTAAAATATTTGTTTGATTTAAGTAAAATATTGATTTGGTTTAAGTAAAATATATATTTGATTTAAATAAATGTTTATTTCATTTAAGTGACTATTGACTTAATTTAAATAAATATTTAATTAAATCAAATAAATATTTTGCGTGAACCAAATAAACGATGACCGAGAAATAATTTTTTTTTCCTGGGTGTGGATTCGAGGCGCGCGGAGCGTATTCGCCGTTCTGCGTTATTTGTCGAACGATTTTGCCAAGGGTGAAACAAACTTTCTGTGCTTTCCTGTCGGAAATCGGACGATGAAGGAAATTGTTACAATTTATTTTTAAATTTTTCAAACTATTTTTCTGGCTGTACCGCCCGCTAATGAACGAACGGAAGAGAAAGCTTTTGATTTTCGGATCGGTCCTGACTCGCCTGAAAACGGAGGTTCCGAAGAAAAGGGAAACGAAGTTCCGAGGCCAGAAAAAGAGAAAATCATGATTCAACACAGTGCGTGTATTTATTATCGTGTGTTATCGTGCAATGAATTTTACGAAGCACGAAACATAAACTTTCTACATATTTCAATTGTCCATGAAATTTAATATCCCAGTTTATGCATTTCATCCAAATTTTTATTACAGTCTACGCTTCGATGTCGGAAGTGCGATGAGGAATTGTTTAAAGTGATTTAAAAACCTTGCTAACTATTTTTCCCGGTGTACCGCCCGTTAATGGCGGAGCGAGTGAAGAAGCTTTCGATTATTACCTCGGTACTGACTCGCCTGAAAACGGAGGTTCCAAAGAAAAGGGAAACGAAGGTCCGGAGGCGAGAGAAAGGGAGCCGGATGACAACGCGCGCGGAACGTATTTGCCACAGCGTGTGTATTTAACTTCGACAAACGGTCTTTGGACATCCTTTCGAACTCCAGCTATTTCATGGATCAGACTCCGCGGTTGTAGATTCAACCGTTTTCCGAGGGAGAGGGAGCGGTGACTTCGGAGCGCGGAAACCACGATGGGTATTTGTACCCAGTGTACCAGGTGGAAACCTGCTTCTAACGTTTGCCAACGGTCCTCCTTCGGGTGTGTATACTGTATTCGTTCGCCAGAGGGTACAGGATCCGATAGTTACGAGAGACCGATGGTTCAAGGGGGCTTCGAGCCAGGTCGAGATTGGGGAATTACCTTCCCCAACCGCTGGTTGGCCGATCTATGCGGCGTCTAGAAAACGCGAAATTACACGTACTGCTAGGCACGAGCCAGATTATTCGATACAATGAACCTTATAATAGCTACCTTTGCTCCTTGAGCGTTCGCCACAAAGACCCAAACATCCGGTCTCCCAATGCGTTTTCTAAACGGTGAGAGTGGAAATTATTCGCGCACAGAAAAAAAATATCATCGAATCAAGTAAAATTTACTTGCGGGCTGCCAATGAAGTAAAAACGTTGTTTCAAATCTACTCTGAACATCCGGTCTCCCAATGCATTTTCTCAACGGTGAGAGTGGAAACTATTCGCGCACAGAAAAAAATATATCATTGAATCAAGTAAAATTTGCTTGCGAGCTGCCAATGAAGTAAAGACGTCGTTTCAAATCTACTCTGAATTCGTACAATTTACACCGGATTGAAACGATAACATGTCACCTTGACAGTCTTGCTGTCGTTGTTTCAATATCATATGGAATTGTGAGAATTGAAAGTCGAATTGAAACAAACATTTTTTTCTTCGGCAGCCCGCAAGCGAATTTTTTTTTCAGTGCGACTATGCGTTAACGTCATCGTTGCGAACCGCTTCTGTACATTCTATATGTCTTATGTATTTCCTGAAAAACTGTGGATTTGATTGTTGGTTCACTGAAAAAAAAATTTGCTTGCGGGCTGCCAAAGAAAAAAATGTTTGTGCCAATTTCACTCTCAATGTCGAGGCGACATGTTATCGTTTCAATTCGGTATGAAATTGTACGAATTCGGAGTAGAATTGAAACAACGTTTTTATTTCATTGGCAGCATGCAAGCAAATTTTACTTGATTCAATGATATTTTTTTCAGTGTTTGGATGTGTGTTCCACCCGTCCTGTTGAAAATTGTGCTTTTCCGTGTTGGTTCCGATGTTTGTCTCACTTCCCCCCCCCCCCCCCCCCCCCGCCTCCGCACGCAATTGGGAAAGCCGATATTCATTCGAATTCGAGTTTCACAGTATATGTAATGTAATTCGGAAATCCGAAATCCATTTCGTGTGCTGTGTTTTCGAAAGTTCCGTTTTCATGGCATATGGAATGGATATCGAAATTCCGACATTCCATTTCATATGGAATGGATTCCCGTATGCTATGAACTATGCGATGCATGTGGGCGCGCGAGCCAACATAACCGCTAGTTCCATATATTTCTATATACTTGTTCGTTAGAGGGTACTGGATCTGATAGTTACGACCAACCGATGGTTCAAGGGAGCGTTCGAGCCAGGTCAAATGAAAAATAACATTCGCCAGCTGCTGGAAAGCTGAAACTACCGATCGTCTAAGAAAAATTACCATAGCACGTAGTAGTGCTATGCTAAGAAAAATTAAGATAGCACGTAGTAGTGCTATGCTAAGAAAAATTAAGATAGCACATAGTAGTGTTACGCTAAGGAAAATTACCATAGCACATAGTAGTAGGGCGCCACCTATGGCAGAAATTCTGAGATTATCCAAAAAATGTTATCATGATATTTCAGAAAAATTCTCATAAATCCGGTATTTCCTACCATAGGTGGCCCCCTAGCGTCCTACTACTATCTGCTATGGTAATATCGCTCAGGCGATATAGTCATTTTTACTAGATCCTTTTCTTAGCTACCTTTAATTCTCACGCGTTCAACACAACGAACTATACTTGAAACACCGGTGTTTCCAATACGTTTTCCCAAGGGTGAGAGTAGTGACGATTCACGACGATGACGTTATCGCGTCGTCGTGTTACACTCTCCACAATTTCCTGCCTTGAGATTAACGTTAACGACGTCTCCGGCACCCCGAGGTACCGCTGGAGTTCAAACACCGCCTTGCGCCACAAGAGGGTCTCTTTGTAAACGATACGATGAAAGAGCTTCGCTGAGCCGCTGAGACGTCTATCGATTATCGATATAATTCCGGATGTTAAAAGAGAAATCAAGGGACGAAGTATTTCTATCAGGGACCGACCTGAGATGCACCTCCGTGCATGCTAGTAATTCGTATTGTATGCAGTATAAATAACTACCAGTCTCACCGTCATCTCATAGTTATATCGCAGCCTTAGATTTTACTGTGAATATTAAAATTTTAATGACGCGTGGTAACAAAATTGATAGATTTGGGCTCGAACTTTAAGACGTTACTTTGAACTTAAGATCGCTCTTGCGTGCTTAAGATCGAACCTCAGTTCGAAGTGGATTTCGTGTTTAAGTTTGACCTTATGGAGGGAGTCTCACTGCGCGCTGACTTCGCATAAGTTCGACAACAATAAGAGAAAATTGCAAGTCCTTCTTGATGGTGTAAAAATCTGAAAAAAATCATGTATGCTAAAGGTACTGAGAAGATTAATGTTGCGTAATAATAATTGCAAAATGTTATTAACAAATTCATCAAAAAATTAATTGGTTAACAAATTACCAGGTAACAAAACTTTTTTTTTTTATGAAAATGATTCGTTTATTTTTCTGAATACGCATGAATTTTTTCAGATTTTTAAGTAATCGTTGATTTTTGTTCTATAAAAAAATAATTTTGGATTGGAGCAGCACAAATGTTTTCTACAGAAGCAACATTACAGTTATCTAAAACAACGAGTTCAGATACTCTCAGTAATCATTTGGCTCAAATAATAAGTTTCTAAAAAAATGCATTCAACCTAATATGTTTGTCATCTTCTGAAGCTGTGTTTCACTCTATACCTTATTTCTTTGATATGGCCCTTTTATATCATATTTGCCCGAATATATCGTTATCGGCTTGTTTACGGGTGGTTGTTACTGCATATTTATCGATGCAAAGTGTCTCTCGCAAAACTGAGGATGTTTAACGGCCAAGTAAACATTCTATTCTGCTCAAACAACACCGTCTCATTAAAGTTTTACATCGCAGTATATTCGCATAAGTAGAATGCCCGAAGGAATTTCCTAGAATTCGCCAGTAAGGTTGGCGCCCATCTCCGTAGGTGATTGAGCCGTCTATCATCCATAATGCATCGTTGGCGGTGTTATCGTAGACTACGTCGTGCATACATGTGTACCGGCGAAACACGCGGATATAAGCTTTAACGACGGACGAAAACAACGGGTCTCGTCAATGGCCCGAGGCTGTTGCGGCAACGAAGTACAGGGATAGCGGGAGAGATATCGAGGGGTTTGATAGTGTACACTCCGTAAGGGACTTGCTACGTCATTACGCAGGTATCGCTCGTAAAACGAAACACCGAACCTCGTTAATACCGAATACGCTGGATAGTTCGGGCCGAAGGTAACTTTGTATGCGCGGACGACGTGTGTGTGTGGGTAAATATTCGCCGCGATGTTATGAACGAAGAAATTGTGGTTTTTAAAGCTTCAATCTCAGTCTTTGTGTCGACATCGCTAAACGTCCACACACGGCAGCTTTTTCCTACACTCAGGTTGAGGAAGTTGGCGCGATTCACACTAGTCAACTTTTACGCATCTATTGATTATGGATGGTTATTTGTATTACAGCAGATGCCCTTAAAGTAGAAAATCATTATTTGTAATGGATTTGCAAAAATATTAACTGGTTTGTGCTCATTTTCGAAAATATAATAATTCGTTCAGTTTTTTTTAAAAGAATAATCAGTAATTTTTGCTCAATTTTGAAGTATTGCAGCTCATTCTCTTCCTTGAAAGATGCTCTAGGAATTCACCGTCTAGGTATTCAATACTATTTTTCGTTTAAAAATGACAGCAGTTTGTTTATGAAGGAATTTCGTCGATGCACAACTAAAAGGCTCTAATTTTTTTATGGAAAATATTATCGAATATCTAGACGGTGGATTCGTAGAACATCTTTCACGGATGAGAAAGAGCCCTGATACATCAAAATCTCGCACAAATTACGGGTTATTCTTTGACAAAACTGAACCGATATGCACCTTTTCGAAACTTAGCGCGAATCAGTTAACATTTGTGCAATCCATTGCAATCAATCTTTTTCTACGTTAATGACATCTGCTCTAACAGAAGCAACCATTCACTACAATCAACAGATGCATAAAAGTTTGTGCAAACAACTTTAAAAACGTAGCACTCATTTGTCAAGTGTGAAGCGCTCCAGCCTCCTTGAGCTGCTACCGCTTGCAGAACTCTCGTGCTAAACGTACCGAGGGTTTGCGGGGGGGAAGGGTACGCGTGGCAAACAACCGATTTCCTATACTTCCGCTTGACGATAAAGGGGTTAAGCGAGCCAACATGCTGTGTTCACCACCGGCGGTCGGCGAACCGACAGAGACTGAGCGATTGATAAATCTACGGGACAGAAGCCTGCAACAAGCATATCTATACTGTACAGTCAACGTCGCAGCTCCGATAGCACGTGTGTACGTGTGTGTGTGACTATTTTTCAGTAGTCGATGGAATTATTGGTCCGTGCTATCGGGAAATTTGTCAAAGGACGATTTATTCGCTTGGATTTGTTATACAGTAGTTTACATGGGGGTTTGAACCAACAGTAGCGTCAGTCGGAGAAAGGTTTTCAATGGGGAAGGGAGAAGAGGAAGCGCTCGAACTCGAGGGAATTTCACCCTCCGCTCGCGGTCTCCAGTCGAATCAATTTACCAATCAGAGAAAAAACAAAACACCACCGTGGAACCGTACGACGAATAACACGCTCTGCGACTCTCTCATTCTTTCTGGATTTCATTTTACTGGTTTCTCGGGCGAACCCGGAATTCAATCCGATTTATCGCTACGTTTCTTCCCGTTGCGATATTGTATAACTCGATATCAAGATAACCGCATGTTTCCGATACTCAGTTTATACACGAAAATGTATCCGTGTCAGAATCCATACGGGCGATCATTGTCCCACGAAAACATAAAATTGATGTGCGCTGCCTGCGGCTCTCTAACGAGTTAAAAATTGATAACCCCATGTACCGGGCGCTCGGTTTCGGATAAATCCCCTGGCAAGAACTTTTCGCAATTTTGCAAAAAAAAAAAAAAAAACTCATCTCTTTCCCTCTTTCGAAATTCGCTTTCGGTCGCCCATCACTAACCGCGCTTTTTCAACGCCTTGTCTGGCTGTAACAAAATTGGCGGGACCACCAGGTGAGGCTTGCTCGAAATATATCGCATAAATCTGGCGAGTTCACCGTTTACTTCGTACCGGTGTATACAGCTCGGCACAGCTCTCGCTCGGTTCTCATACCTAGGCGGTGGATTTTCCTTCGCGGTACCGAGAGCTAACCTCAGGCTTTTCCTGTCGCTTCGCCAATGCCCGCCAACGAATTGTGAGCAGCTGTGTAGCCTCGTTCGCACGAGGATAAAACACTGCAAGGCATGGATGCGTTGATACCCAAGTTTTTATCATGGGCCTTCCACTTTTTCCATCGTTTTTTTTTTTTTTTTCTTATGAATACTTATATGATAGATGCACCAGCAGCGGCCAAACATGATCATTTTTACACATTGCGTTGAGTTTATAATCGTTTTTTACACTAAAGATTTTACACTAAAGGTACTAAAAACTTACTGTATCAACAAATTACTGTAATAAAAAATTATGCAACAATTTACCCGACAACCTAATTTTCGTTTCTCATGAAAATGACTTGTTACTTTTCTTGAATACGTATGAATTTTTTCAGAATTTTATCTACTGTTTGAAAATTGGGTTTTCTTTATGCAAAAATTTTGTTTAAAACCGCAATTTTCAAACATTGCATAAAATTCTGAAAAAATTCATACCTATTCAGAAAAATTGACAAATAATTTTCGTAACCAAAAAAAAGGTTGCCGGGTAATTTGTTGCACAATTTTTATTTTTCAGTAATTTGTTAATAACATTTCGGAATTATAATAATTATAATTGAAAAGCAATCTTTTGAGCACCGGTCGCGGCTAAGCGTCCTAATAATTTAGACATCGCGTTGGGTTTATTAATTTCTTTTTATCTCCTTAGCATCGACGATTTATCGGAATGACCTCACGCGACGAGTACTCTAGATTTAGCCGCGAGTTCACGACAGTTCTTTGACATTTTTCTGACGACGGGTAACATGGCTATACGCATTCGAGCCTCGAATCGATATAATACAGGTCGCCCTACAGCGAGCAGCGTATGAAATATAGACAGGGCAATTGATTTGTACACTTAGCAAACGTCGGTACACTCTTTAAATTTTTATGTTTGCCCATACGTTAGAGCGGGCATGGATACTCAGCGCGGAGTTCGGACTCGATCGAAGCTCTCGCCCGACGAGCCCGATACGAGAGGAATTTTACGTAAATTTTACCCACAGCGTACCGAATAATCAATACACACCGAGCATGTCGGTAACCGTGTATACGCGCGAAACAATGACCAGCACCGCGCGAAGTTGGTTTTCATTTTAGTCGTTCGAAATGCGCACACACGTATTTGCTCAGTTGCGGTATCGTGACATTTGTTTTTCCACGTTTGGTTTTTTGCCCTTTATTCGTGCTCACGAGTAACATCGTGAGCATCGGCTCACTATTGTACGTGGCTCTCGAAGCCACGCTTTTTTCCGGTCCATCGGATGAACGTACTTTTTTCTTGCTTGTTTGCGCGTTACGAGAACGGGAGTTTACATCTGTACTTGCTCTGAAAAGATTTTGCAACTGGAATAACAATGGTAAATCTGGATGAAGTGGTAATTTATTTTACTTGAGTTATCGTCGCCGCGCTGTGGAACTCTCCGCAGAGAATCTCTCAGGGGAGAGTGCACAGTATAATAGGTAACAAGTGTTCTTGTTCACAAACGTCCATAATTTTTTGTTTTGTTAATTTTGGAAAGAAATTTAGTTCTTTTTATGGAAAGTAGTAGCAATTGTATTTATTAGCAATGTTTTGCATGGTGCGATCATCGATACATGTAGGATAATATTAACAGTATGTATTTGAATTTCTATTGCCAACGAGCCACCGACCTAAGCCCTTTTTTATGAAAATTATTGTTAATTTTACAAAAAAAAATTGTTCACTTTATACAAATTTTTTTTAATTTTGCAAAGAAATTTTGTTCGTTTTATACAAATTTTTATTTCATACAAGTTTTTGTTAACATTATACAAATGTTTGTTAATTTTAGAAATATATTTTGTAGAATTTACAAGAAAAGAATTGTAGCTGCGTGTGGATAAAAAAGTTTGCTGAAAGTACAAATATTTATTATTGTGTGGGCGAATGCCGGGCGGATAAGAAATAATCTCACCTATAAAGTGAAATTAAATTTTTTTTTAATCTCGAATTGGTACTTCACCTTCCCACACCGGATCATCAAAACAAATTCCAAAATGCGGCCATTCTAGTCGTTCGAAATGCACACAGTCGTATTTTTCCAGTTGCGGTATTGTTTCATTTGTTTCTCCACGTTTGGTTTTTCGCGTTATTCATGCTCGGCCGAGTAACATCGTGAGCATCGACGCTGTTGTACGCGGCTCGAGGCCGCGCTTTTTTCCGGTGAAGCGGATGAACGAACTTTTTTTATGTTCGGAGTTTACATCTGTACTTGTTTCGAGAAGATTTTACACCTATGATAACAGTAGTAAATCTGGATGAAGTAGTAATTTATTTTACTTGAGTTATCGTCGCCGCAGTATGGAACTCTCGGCCGAGAATCTCAGGGGAGAGTTGGCGAATGTCGGGCGGGTAAAAAATAATCTCAGCTGTAAAGTGATGTTTCCATTTTTTTTCTTTTTTTTTTAAATCTTGAATAAGTACCTCACCTTGCAACTCTGCCTGGTCGATACAAATCCCAAAATCCCGCCAATATATTTCGTTCTAGTCACTATAATTTTTCACTAGTACTGATATCCATCCTCGTACGAGAAACAGGATTCCGACAAAACTGCACTAAATCCCACGAATTTAGTTAATGATCACTCCATTTTTAATTCACAAATGAAAAGTAAAAAAAAACGGCACACATACCATTAAATAGGATGTACACGTGTCCAAAGTAACGAGAAGGCTGTAATTCAACTATACCGCAGAAGTGACCAACAGTAGGCATTTGTTATTATTTAATAATCACTCCAATTTAAGACCAACTGTTGTTAGATTTTTTATTCTAAAACCGAAAGTTAAAAACAGAGCACATAACATTAAAGCATTTACACGTTACCGGAGTAACGAAAAGACTGAAATAAATTATACCGCATAAGCGACAAGCGGTAGGTATTCATTGTTATTTAATGATCACTGAAATTTCGAACGAAACTATTGTAGGATTTAAAATTCACCAGCGAAAACGTTAAAAACGGCGCACATAACATTAAAAAGGATGCACACGTGTCCAAAGTAACGAGAAGACTGAAATCAACTGTATCGCAGAAGCGACAAACAGTAGGTATTTATTATTATTTAATGAGCACACCAATTTAACCCGAAGTCGTTAAAAACCGAGCACATAACATTAAAGCAAAGGATGTGCACGTGTCCGAAGTAGCGAGAAAACTGAAATTGACTGTACCGCCGAAGCGACCGACGGTAGGTACACTAGATACGTAAGATTCGTGAAAAGCGTATGCGATGAGGAATGATAGAGCATCGCATCCTTCCACCACCGGCTGACTATGCTTGTGAGTCACGAGTGACAAGGCGTGCGAGTGAGCGAGCCATTGCACGTCATGTGATTACGAATGCGGCGTCTCGACGGCTCGACTCGCGCGGAATACCGGAGGAGTTCCATCTATGTAGGCGCACATACGGTATTATGTATCGTCGTGTATTCCCGCTGCCGGTGCTGATGGACACGTCGACAGTCAGTGGCCTGCGATTCTCGCGTCTATCGAACTATTTTACAACTCTGCTGGAGCCGACTTTTATTTTCGACTGATCGTAAGTCTCGCAACGCGACAGGTAAGGGAGAGCGGGGCAAAACGGAACAGTCGGCAAAACGCAATTTTCCAATCATTTTTAGGTGTTTCATTTTGCCCCATTGACACATGCGGATGTTTTGGCCCGTTTTGCCCCACTTTTCAATACAAAAGTTATTGGAAAATGGAATTTTTCGCCACTGTCCCATTTTGCCCCGCTCTTCCCTACATGTTTCGGTAACGGAAGCTTAATATTTCTCGTGACGATTTCGCGATTGCAGGAAACTCAAACACTGTTCTGAGTTGATTTTGATTTTGGACTGATTGTAAAGCTCGCAACACGGAAAAAGTGCAAACAAAACGAGTTATCTACGAGACACACACATTTTATAAATAAAACGTGCGATCAGTCGCGATCCGGTCAGAAGGCATTTTCACAATCGCGTTTCCGGTAGGAAAGCGTTTCATCGCAAGTGCCGGTGCCATGCCATGGTGATATTGAAAAAAGCGGGGCAAAACAGCACAATGGGGCAAAATGGGACAGAAATTATTGGAAAATTACGTTTTTCCCACTGTTCCATTTTGCCCCGCTTTTCCTTAAATGTTCTGCAACCGAAGCATATTTTCCGTGACGATTTCCGATTACCGGAAACTGAAACACCGTACATTCCGTTGTTTGGATTTTGTTTCGCGACTGTTTTTCGGATCAAGCGTTGTCCACTTTTACGATCCAATTTACGGGAAAATTTTATGTCTGATTGCTCGAGCGACGTTACACCGTCGAACGGAAATGTAGCACCCCGAACAATGAGAGTCGCTCGACCGCGGTACGAAACTTAAATGGCCCGTGGCAAGCGGCTGTACATTCCTTCGCGTTTCACCGTTCGTGTCGCGTGGTCACGTCTTCGACGAAAGTACGTGCGGAGTGGTAGGGCTGCACAATACTTGGAGTACTCCGTGCTACATGCCAACCCGAAGCTCCTTAAAACGACACTCACTAAAACCTGATGGGGTTGCCGCAAAATTATTCGTCTTACCGTTCTACGTTCGCAGGGCAATAAATTTTCTTCGCTAACGAGAGAAACGTGGCATTGAATTGTGTCCGAAAAGGATTTAGTTCGATCCCTCTCGCAGTGAATGAGCACGAGAACGGATCGTTAGCTTCCCCTTGACTTCTTAAGGGGAGAGCGGGGCAAAATGGGACAGTGGGGCAAAACGGAACCGTGAGCGACAGGCAACTTTACAATTAAT
This sequence comes from Ichneumoninae sp. B BG-2022a, assembly GCA_030522725.1. Taxonomy (NCBI): domain Eukaryota; kingdom Metazoa; phylum Arthropoda; class Insecta; order Hymenoptera; family Ichneumonidae; species Ichneumoninae sp. B BG-2022a. The sequence continues at coordinate 19,116 of JAPYZD010001609.1, forward strand.
TGATGTTCCATTTTGCCCCATCGATACAGCCGGAAGTTATTGGAAAATTGCCTTTCGATCCACTGTTCCGTCTTGCCCCGCACTTCCCTACCGAGTAAATCGCGCACTCGCTGTTCCGTGTTGACTTTCCCCGTAGTTATGATTTTACTGTGATCATCCTGTATACAGCGATGAATGGTCGATCACTCACTGAATCAGCAAGATCGGTGACTCAATGAGTCGGCTCGGGTCGTAATGTATGCATACAGGAACACGCTGTCATTGGAATTCCAGACTATAAGCCGATGCTTACATTTATTTTTGCGTCAATGGTCATTCATTGATAATGAAACTCGCTGTACTGTACTCTTGCATCTAAAATTCCATGAACGTTTTACGAACACTCGTGTAGCCCGATAGCCCGGAAGAGTGGGGCAAAATGGGATTTTCCAATAATTTTTGGATGACTATTTTGCCCCATCAAAACATCTGGATTTTCTACCTCGTTTTGCCCCACGGTTCCATTTTGCTCCCGCTTTTCTCTACCAGCGGCGATCCCTTTAAGGAGGGAGTCGCGCTGCGCGCTGACTTCGCATAAGTTCGACAACAATAAGCGAAAATTGCAAGTACTTCTTGATGGTGTAAAAATCTGAAAAAAATCATGTATACTAAAGAAATTAATTTTGCATAATAATAATTGCGAAATGTTATTAACAAATTCATCAAAAAATTAATTGTTTATCAAATTATCCGGTAACAAAACTTTTTTTTTTTGAAAATGATTCGTTTATGTTTCTGAATAAGTATGAATTTTTTCAGATTTTTATGTAATCGTTGATTTTTTATTTTTTTTATAGAACAAAAATCAACCATTACTTAAAAATATGAAAAAATTCATACGTATTCAGAAAAATAAAAGAATCATTTTCATAAAAAATAGTTTTGTTGCCGGGTAATTTGTTAACCAATTAATTTTTTGATGAATTTGTTAATAACATTTTGCAATTATTATTATGC
>JAPYZD010001610.1:0-19759 GCA_030522725.1 Ichneumoninae sp. B BG-2022a
AGAAATGTTTCAGAAATGTTTCAGAAATGTTTCAGAAATGTTTCAGAAATGTTTCAGAAATGTTTCAGAAATGTTTCAGAAATGTTTCAGAAATGTTTCTGAACTGCTTCTGAAATGTTTCTGAAATGCTTTTGAAATGTTTCTGAAATATTTCTGAAATGCTTTTGAAATGTTTCTGAAATGTTTCAGAAATGTTTCGTTGCAATATATTTTGGGAGAATATTTCAAAATATTATTTCTGAAATGTTTCGTTGCAATATTTCGGGAGAATACCTCAAAATATTATTTCCATATATTTCAGAAATGTTTCGATGTAATATTTCGGGAGAATATCTCAAAATATTATTTCCATATGCCAGCCGGACAAGCACCATAAAAACCGTTTCGTGGTGCTTGTCTATCTGGGATATTTCAGAAATATGTCGGAATATTTGAAAGATTGAAAACATTTTAGAAACGTTTACGAAATATTTCGTGCTATGTGGGGGCGGGTAACGAGTATTTTATTTCCAACAGGTGGCTCTCCGACTCCGGCGACGAGACGGAGGAAACCGGAGAGGAGTGTTGTTTCGCCGAGAGACGTTAAACTAGAGTGTCCAGGGAATCGGGAATTGCACGTGTGCGGATCGAAGTACGGAACGAGTCTCTCGAGCTCCGATGGCAATGCAGAGCCGCCCAATCGCAGGAAGCATCGTTGCGGATGTCGGCGGTCATTGGAACACCGGAACGGAAGGTATAGAAGTCCGACAGTCCTCGACAGCTGTTCGTCGCAGAGCTCGAAGAGCACCCCGGTCTGTCGACACTTCGAGAACGACGATAAGATGATTCTCGATCCGATAGCGAGAGCGAACGTTCGAGTGAGAAATTCGTTCGCCGAGCAGGAGTACCGAGAACTCGAGGCACTCGCTCGTTCGATTTTTAACCAAGAAACACCTCGAGAAGCGTCTCGTCTACAACATGGCCGACATTCGCCTTGTTCGAGCTCTTCGAATTCTTCCATCCGGCTTCGCATAACCGCAGTTCCTTCGGGACTCCGATTGGACTCTCAAAAATCTTGCAGTTACAACCTCGAGTCTTCGAAACGGCGTAGAATTCGTCCGAGAAAAGCGTCCCGGGCCTGCAGAAAACATTTCCCCGAATCTGCCTCGAGATCTCTTGCGTCAGTCCAGAGTCCCACCGGTTCCGTGTACTTGACAGCCTCGTCCAGAGGGCGCAGAAACGAGTGTAAAATTCACGGGCGTCGATACATAAAAAATAACGTTAAACCCAAAGGCCGGGCAAATCGTTGTCGAGTTTCAACGGAATCCGACGAATCTGACGACGAAATTGTCGATCGACGGAGACTCGGAGAGCGACGAGTAAACCGACAGAGATCAGCGGCCATCGCGATTTTGTAAATAAAATTGTTACATTGTATTTCGCAGATAGCGCGGATTGCTCGAGTCTCTGTACAGGCCCGGTGAATAATAACTGGGACTTCTGAAACTCCGAGGGCGCGTTGAAATTGAAGAAAGGAAGAAAAAACAAAAAGGAAAATCAATTAATACGCGTCGAGAGTTGCGAGTTGACGGGTCTATAAGTGGATGCGGTGTCCTACCTCCGCACAGATCATATCCTCGTCCACATTATTTCGTCGTTGGCCCCCAGCTGATGGCTCTTTCGGTTTCGGGAGCGTGGACGCGGCGCGCGGTGCTTTTGCCGCTAACGAGATGCTCGTTACTATAATAGTATACAACCAACTGCCAAGTTATGTCGCGTTCGAGAAAATACCCGGTTGTAAATATAATTACTCATTTGTTCAGCGGACAGTTTGATTTTTAGACACCTTCCGGCATTGGCGCGTTTCGGGAGGCTTTTAAAAGGGTAAAAGGTTGGCAATATTTTCTTTTTTCGGCACGAATCTACCCGATTGAGCTGAGAGTTAAATAATTGTAAGATGCGCGGACAAAAAATGCATTGGATTCAGCCATGAAACAACAAGTAACAAAAATAGCTTTTTATTACACTCTGTGTGAAAATTGAAGTTTTAGGCACGCTTTGCAGAAACCCCCCATTTTCACACCTTGTGAAGTGTGAAACTTTTTCTGAACTCGTGTGATTGCAGAACTCGGCTTCGGCCCGTGCTGCAAACTCAGACACGTGGAAAAAGTTTTAGTATCGTAATAGTACATTACGATACTAGTGCGACAAAACTTTTTCTGACGAATGTGAGTTTGCAGCACGAGCCAAAGGCGAGTGTTGCAATCACACGAGTTAAGAAAACTTTTTTCGCACGAGTATCGTACGAAATTTTATTTTACAAGGTGCAAAAGAGGATTGTTACGCGTGCGAAGCGTGCGTAAAAATGCACTTTACGCACCGAGTGAAATAAATTTCTGTTACGCTACTAGTGTGATAAGATTTTTTCTGAAGAGTGTTGCAAACACACAAGTTAAGCAATAGTTTTTCGCACCAGTACCGTACCAAATTTTACTTCATAAGATGTGAAGATGGGGGTTTTACGCAAAGCGTGCGTAAAACTGGCATTTTCGCACCGAGTGAAGTAACGATTTTTCCTGTTCATTAATTAAGCTTGTGTTTGATGGTGAATTGGATATATGAATGTCTCGTCATTGTCCGCCCGGTGCTAGCAAGCGAATAACGTTATTGAGAGGGTCAAAAGTCAGAAACAATTTTTTTTATACGTTTTTCTTTTTCATTTTCGCACGAATCGAATCCATTTGCTATCGAACTGAAAGTAAAATAATTGAAAGATTCGCGGGGAAAAAGTACATTCGATACAGCCACGAAATGAGGAGAAAAAAAATGTTTGCCTCAATTCATTTTTCAATCGATTTTGACATAGTCCATTAATAAAGCTTGGAGTTTTATGGTAAATTGGATATATGAACGAATCGTCGTTGTCTGTCCGGCACGAGTGAGCAAATAACGGAAGAGGCAGCCGAGAAAAATGAGCCCTCGCTTCGGGAGGAAAAACTGGCAGGCAGGCTTCGACGGTTTTAATCTATCCGTAGAATCTGTGAATGTGGGTCTTTGTGAGGAAGATATTCAGCTGCATCTCCTCCGTTGCCCTCGTATATTTTGCTCGCATACCGCGGTGAATCGGTGGCACGACGCACCGAGGCTGACGGTCGCCGAGTCCGTAAGGAGGGAATATTTCGAAATCGCTCTCCGCGCGTACGGGAGGATGTTAAACGAGCTAACTGTCAGACTGTCATTCAGTCTCGTTCTTGACGGAGCCTCCTCTGCCCGCGACTGCTGGTTTCTCAACGTTTCCCGACTCGACGCCTCGAGAATGAAAGTCTCCGCCAAAGTGACCCGATCTATTTCTAAAGTTACAGTTTCCGACTTAATGTACTTCGAGGCAGAGTTTATTGTCGGTTCGTTGTAAAAAAAAAATCATTCTACTGCTGTTGAGAATTTTTGTCTGTATCGTTCCGCATTCGCCAATCTGTTTGTAAAGTTCGATCGGACGGACGGGATTCTCTGTTTACAAAAACGAACTGGCGATTGATTTTTTTTTACATTTCCTTTCATGAAAGTCAACAGGTAACCCCTGAAGGATCATTGAAGTATCCGACCCTGCTGAAAATATTTCTCTGAATATGTCTGAAACTTTCTCTGAATATGTCTGAAACTTTTTTTGAATATGTCTGAAACTTTTTCTGAATATGTCTAAAACTTTTTCTGAATATGTCTGAAATTTTCTCTGAATATGTGTGAAACTTGCTCTAAATATGTCTGAAATTTTCTGTGAAAATCTTTGAAAATTTATCAAAAATTTCTCTGAAAAGTCGTCTGAATTTCTCAAAGTTTTCGCACTTTTCAAAGAAAGTCAAAGATTTTTCGGAATCTACGTATTCCTGATTGTTCTATAAATCTGATTTTCCGTGCCAACTTCTCTAAAAAATATGAACTTTGTTGATTTTCTAAGCCTGTTTCTCTTCTATATTCAAAAACCATTTTCTCATTCTTTTATACAAAGTTTTTATACAAAGCCGTTCTCGTAGAACGTATCAGGGAAAGTCCAAATTTTTTAATGGAATGATCCGCATGGTTGGCCGACAATAATGTTCAGAATTACTCTGAAACTATGATTTTTTTCTGCCGACTTCTCTTAATATCTACGAACTTTGTTGTTTTTCTCTGGTTATTAATTTTTTGTAGTCAGGAACATTCATTCACTCAAATTTTCGCTGATTTACAGCGAGTAAAGAACGAGTAGATCTTAGAGGGAACTTTTCTGAATTCACCTTATCCGAGAAAAGCAGAGCTTTTCAGATAATAAAACGTTATGGTCCCTGAAAAAGTCTATTGTTCGTCCTCGTAACAGAATGAATAGGTCTTAGAGAGAACTCGTAAGTTCTCTGAAATTTTCTGAACCAACATTATTCGGGAAAATCATAGTATTTCGTCAAACAGCAGTAAAAAAAATCACCCGAGTACATAATTCTCGTCAGGCAATACAGTTTGTTGCCCAAAGCAATCTTCGATCCAACGGCTGTTTAGAATTTTTGTCTGTATCGTTCCGCATTCGTCAATCTGTTTGTAAAGATCGATCAGACAGACGGGATTCTCGTTTACGAATGCGTGGGTAACCGAGCCGTCGATGGATTTTTTAACAATTCCTCTCATAAAAGTAAACTGGTGCACTCTGCAGTCGGACGGATCGTCGAAGTATCCGACAACGTTCCTGAACAGAGAGAACGGCGAGATTCCGTTGTCGAAAAGTTGCGAATCCAGTAGTTGATGCTCGTCGGAATTAACGTCGGCCTGTTGAATCTGTGTACCGTAAGATTAATGTATAATATTTTTTGACCGATCGATATGGAGCGTATCAGACTCACCCACGCTTGAGCCTTTTTCAGCGCCCGTTCGAGACTATCTTCGTCAGCGTCGTCGACGAAGCTGTCCCCGAACTCGTCGAACAGACTCGCCAACCGATTTTCCGTTGACTTTGTGCTGGATACGATTTCCCAAGGATACCAATCGAGAGTGCGCTGCCAATTCTCTTCCTCTGTCACTCGTCGAAGCCAATCTAACTTTAGAACGTCCCACTTCTTGCTCGCCGTCAAATTTTTAACTTTCTCCTGTATACATGATAATATTGCAATTAGCGGCGAACAGTACGATAATGGGCTCGACTTTGGATTCATACGCAGGAATCAAATGGATTTTTATGTGCTTTTCTGTGATCTCAAAATGATTAGAATTTTTCATTAAAAACCGTACAAATCTTATAGTGAGGCATTTAATTTTTTATTTTAAAAATGTATAGTCGCCATAAAAATTTGTACATTCTCCTGTATACACGAAATTATGAAATATGTAGGACAAGTTAAGAAAAAAGTCAAGTCCGAGTTAAACACAAGTGCAGTGACTTATGGATTATGGATATTTGAGATGAGCATGCATTCATCTAGATGTATCTTAAAAAAAATCAAATAGCAGCCAAATACACCAGGCTAAGCATAATTTTGTCAAAACTTGATCTGCCAGTGAATACGTCTCATGCATACTTAAGTAAAAGAAGGGAGGGGTGGTTGCCATAGTCGCTATTGTGACGAAAGCGAGAGGAAACAGTGTAGTGCAATAAACCATACTCTGTGCACTAAATGAAGGGAAAGCGAGGCGAAAGCGTTCGAATTTCATCTTGAAAACCATGAAACTAACAGTCAAGCATTTATCCACTTAAACATGGTGTGCAGCTATCATGGAAATCAGGGACGTCAGGGAAATATCATGAAACTTTATGATTCTGGAAAAATCATGGAAATATCATGGAATTTTTCGGTCCATCAGGGAAATTTTTACAATGTTTGTTTTCAAGAAACCTTTCGTTCAGCCTTTTGAAAAAAAAAAAAATTCCTCACTTCATTATTAATATTTTAAAAACAATTGAATGACCAATATTGAAATTCACGGTATTTACTTTTAAATATGAAATATCAGCGTCGATCTAAAACTAGTTGTTCATTGTCATTGACTCTCTTTGCCGCTGAGAGTTACGAATATTTCGATCACGTATTGCAACAAAAGAGTTGCGAAGCCGAAGTGAAAACAGTATTAAAAAAACTGTGATTTTATAGTTAAAAGTTCTGTTAATGTAATTGAAGATAATAATTGCATTTGATTTCACGCCAATTTTCAACTAATTTTGTCTCTTATATGCATCCTTGAATGGTTTGAAGTAGTCATGGAAAAATTCATGGCAATATCATGGACATTTTTTAGGGACTTTCACTGGACACCATGTTAAACTGGCTTAAAGATTCCATTTAAAATGTTCCTTTAAAATGCAAAAACTAATGTGCCACCTAACGGCAAAAAAATCTTAAAACTGTTACTTCACCTCTGCATAAAAAAAGAAGAAAAAATATTGTAAATATTTCCGTTTGCTATGCGGAAGTTGTTAGGGAATCGGCCTACCGTTTTAGGATTTCCCACGATTACCGCGTACGTCCCTTTACCCGGATTCTGTACGACTTTTGCAGAGTGCATGTGCAGAATCCGTTCGATGTCCGCTTTTCGTAGTTTGTCGTCCTTCGGTAAGATTTCTTCGCCATTGATAACGCAAAACTCTTTACCGTGAAACAATCGAGTCAGACGTTGAACGTGGCTAGCTTGGATTCCCAGGTATCTTTCGTCGACTCTCATAACAGGCTGTCTAACGTTTCTCGGCATTTTCGAACTCTCGCGAATATCGTCGCTTGTCGCGTGGCGCTTAGTAGCCTTTTGCACGAAACCTCCGTCCTATAACGATGATATAATGTTGTACCCCGAATTATTTTAAAGCAAGAAAATCAAATAAATTCATAAAGTAAATTCGGAAATACTTAGCGGCAAATTCACCGAATCGCTAAGCCGACCCGTGTAGGAATTTGCCAAGTAAGCATCGGACGATGCCAGGTTAATAAACTCAATATTGCACAAGCCAATATTGCAGAGAGAGAATCGGACGATTGTCGATTCTCGATGTCCAAATATGGGCATACAACAAAATTGCAGACGCATCAATTTTACACGTCGCTGATCGCGATCGATAAATTGACAGTCTGAACTCGACTAGAGAACAGAGAGATTGGTCTCAGAGTTAGGCTCATGTTCAAAGAAATCTACGATTGTATTAAGAAATATTGGCAACGAACAAATGAATTATCTTTCTTTGAATAAACTTCCCATATAGACAACCACCACGAAGTGGACCCAATGTGGCGCAATATTTGCGACATGCGCGGCACGTGTCGCAAATATTGCACCAATTGCGTCGGTCGGACCGGTGCGGTGGTCTAGTGGTTAACGTGCTCGCCTCTAGACCAAAGCATCGGCAGGTCGACGGTTCGATTCCCGGTTTCGTAGTTTTGCCGAGAATAAAAATATGGGCGGGACGAAGCTCCAAATATATACATTGGTCACTCGCACATGATAACTCTAAGTGTGCGTGTCGGATTTATATAGCTGTACTGTATGTTTATATTCTCGGTGAAACGTGACGAAACTCCGATGCCAAGAATCAAACCCGAGACCGGCTGAATCGGCATAGGTTTTCCGCAGTTTCCCTATGCCCATGGCAGAAATGTCATGGCAAATGTGATACCCTAGCAAGTTGAAGGACCGCAAATGGACCGAAAAACGGACACGTACGTTGGGGAACAAAACGGACTGTAAAAAACGACAAAACGGACTGTAAATTTTTTGATGGCATTTCGACTTTTTTCTGTTGCGGAAATCGCAAACGGAGCGAACTTTTTTTTTCGAAAAATTTGCTATGGTCCGTTTTCGGTTCCCGCAACCGAAAAAGGACCAAGATCGTATTTTTATTCTGTCCTCTCATTAAAAACATAATCAAAAGCGAAACAACAAACAATTTTTAAAACTTCGCCAAACATTTTTACAAAAAACGTTCGGTCCTTCCTCGGTTTCCGAAACCGAAAAAGGACCAATCCAAACGTACGGTCCGTTTTACCGTTTCTGTGGTCCGTTTCGTTCCCCAATGGACGTGTCCGTTTTTTGGTCCGTTTTTTGGTTTTATCCCTAAAAGCAGCCGTTCGTCAACTTGCTAGGTTTCAGAGGGGGAAATCGGATGCGGCCGCAAGGGGGACTGGCTACTGACTCGGGCCGACCCTGTATAGGCGCTGATGCCTGAGGACGGGGGAAAATACAAATAAAAAAAACTGCGTCGTTTTTGTGGCGCTTGTTCGGCTGGGTTGTTATTTAGTTTGTATAACGCAAACTTGAGTTTCACTCTTAATTTGGCAACGATCCCAAATACCTTTGAAAATTATATTTGTCGACCTCGCGTACAACAGTAAAAATGTTGCTGAAAATGCCCACCTTTATCATAGTTCGTAGCTCGCTGAGAGTCCACGCATCTTCCCATGGCTTGTCGTCTCTGACCGTGACCACTCTTGGAAAACGCAGAGTATATCCAGCTGGATGCACGCTGCACCGGGTAAGTTCGGTCGCGCGGAGTTGAAGTATGAGGGAATCTTTCGGATGAATCCACGCGTCGGGTGGATGTTTCTGTAAATTTGACTGTACCGTTTTCCTCGTTCTGTTCTAGGACAACTGGGATTTGCCGAATTAATTTACCTTTGGCCCCAGCACGATGTTGGGACATTTCTTCGTCCAGTGTGGCTTCAATTTTGCCTCGAGTTCCTTCAATTTTTCCAACCCCAGACCGGTACTCACCGACACGACTGAATAAAACTGTTTGGTGCTGTTATTCTTGTCGTCGCCTGGCCCTGAGACGCCCACGAGAAACGTGCTGAATATACCAGCGCACTTTCCTTCGCCGTAATATCCGCCGAGAATTATCAAGTCGATGTCTTGTATCAGGGCATCGGAGTACTGCATTTTTTTTCACATAACTGTACAAGTGGTATTTAAGAAAATGACTCTCATACGCAAGTCAACGGTGCTTTACCTCGGCTTTGATTTTGTAGCATCCGCTTCCCTCGCGTGTATTCGTCTTGTACAAGCCATCGCTTCTCTTGAGTACGATTCCTTCCTCCTTGGCGTCCAAACTTACATTGAATACACTCAGAAGTTGATCGCTTTGATGAGAGAAACAATTAAGTAACTTAATGTCAGCCCTGAGTGGGAGCCTGGACGCATGTTGCAATCATTGTACTGTACCGTTTCGCTAAGAGGTCCATCACTTCAGGTTTGAAAATGTCAGTTTTAGACGAGAAGTGATGTGGGACGAGCAAATTTCATCTCCAGTTTAAAATAGTATATTATGCTACAAGGGAGGAAAGTGCGTCTTTATACCGAGTGTAAAGTTTGATGCCCGAGCGAAGTTGGGGCAGAAATTCACACGAGTTGAAAAGACACTTCTTTCCGAGTGGGAGACGCTATTTTTGTCCGGTCTATGTTAAAAAGTGGCTATCTTTCTATGCCTGGAACGGTGATGGAAATTGGCCAAGTTCTGACGAGTGGGAGGAAAAGTAATGTAGCGGGAGGAAAAGTGATTTAGCGGGAGGAAAAGTGATTTAGCGGGAGGAAAAATTCACTTTTCCTCCCGCGAATTACCTTTTCTCCTTCTTTTCAAGAATGGGCCATTTTCTATCCCCATTGCAAGCATGAAATAGGGCCTTTTTAGCGTAATCGGGAAAAGTAGTTCTTTATATCACTCGGTGGAAAATAACGATTTTGCGCACGTTTTACGAAAACCTCAATTTTCACACCTTGTGACATAAAACTTCGTACGATACTCGTGCGAAAAACGTTTTCTGAACTCATGTGATTGCAGCCCGAGCTGAAGGCGCGTCACATTCGTCAGAAATAGTATATTATGCCACAAGGGAGGAAAGTGCGTCTTTTCACTGAGTGTGATGTTTGAGCCCGAACGAAGCGAGGGCAGAAATTTACACGAGGTGAAAAGGCACTTCCTCTCGAGTGGCATACGATATTTTTTGCCCGACTAACCAAAAAAGTGGCCACATTTCTATGCCTGCAATAGGGATGGAAAGTTGTCCGCCGCAGTAGCTACTTTTCGGCCCGCTACTTTTCGACCCGTTGTAGCTACTTTTCCGCCCGCTGCGTTACTTTTCGGCCCGCTGCGTTATTTTTCGGCCCGCTGCGTTTCTTTTTGGCCCGCTGGTCAAGAATCGACAACTTTCCGCCCCCGTTGCAGGCATGGAATGTGGACCTTTTAGCGTAGGCGGGCAAAAACGTTTTTTCCACTCGTATAAAAAAATGATTTAGCAGGAGGAAAAGTGAAAATTTTCTTTTCGCTAAAACACCTCCCGCTAAATTGCTTTTCCTTCCGCTTGTCAAAAATCGGCCACTTCTCACCCCCGTTGCAGGCATGAAATAGGGTTTTCATCACTCGGTGCGAAAATGGCCACTTTCCCGCCCGCTTCGCGTGCGTAAAACCGCAATTTTCGCACCTGGTGATGAAAAATATCGCACATCCCTCGTGCGAAACACTTTTTCTAACTCGTGTGATTACAGCATTCGCCTTCGGCTCGTGCTGCAAACTCACACTCGTTAGAAAAACGTTTTTCGCCCTCGTGGAGTAATGTAATATTTTTTTTGCGTAGTCGGGAAAAACTTCATTTTCGACCGGAAACGTCGTCTTACGGAAAAACGTCATGACCGTTTTAAAAATCTCATTTTTCGACCGGAACTATGTCGAAAAATCTTAACTTAAAAAAAAATCACCTTCGGGTTGAAAATCTTATTTTTTAACGAAAGTGACGTCATCATAAAAAGGAATAAATTGGGCGTGAGCTGCGATGCAGGATGACAAATTATGAGGTTTGGTGCACGTGACCACGAGGCCCTGATACATCAAACGAAATGTTGGTGGCTTATGTGCATTTGCACGTATCATGTGTTCAGGATCCCACCCCATAAATAATAAAAATGTATATTCACATATGTGTGCAATTGGAGTACCTGGTGGAAACAGTCGTTATACTGCTTCTCAACAGAATACCATCGGCCTCTTTAAAAGCGGTATTCAAAATTGGAAGCCTATCCTTGTAAGGAACGTTGATGAGTAGCTGATCGTTGTACATGACAATATCGAACGCAACGAAACACGGCTGATGACGACTACTCGCAGTTAATTTCTTTACGTCAAAGGGCATTCCCTTCGAGCCCAGAGTCTTCTTGTCTTTGTGCCATCCCATAAGTTCGCCGTCCAAAATAATTGAGTGGCAATTGGGTGATAGGAGAGGGGCAATGTTTTTCGTCAAAAATCTCCCCGACGTCGCAGTCTCGCCATAAGCCCAGTTGTTCGTTATATCAGTTCCGTGCCTCGTGTAGTACTTGAACACGCCGTCTTTCATGTGAATCTGACTTCTCTCGCCGTCGTACTTCGTTTGCACAAAGTAAGACTCGCTGGCTGTGAAAAACTTGCCGACATCCTCGATCTTGCAACGCTCCAAAAGCATTGGCTTGAAAGGCGACAAAACTACGATATTCGAAACATTTTTCTCCACCCTGTAATGATGATCCACCAACGTGTCGCAGACGTGTCTTAGATTAGATTTCTCGCCGAACAGTTGATCAGCGTCAGGATGATAAGCTAGAAATATCAGCATGAAAAAAAAGTTTATCATTTCTAAATGCCGAACCCTTAAAAGAAACCCATTTCATAATGTATCGAACGAACCTTCCAACACCGTCTTTTGTCCCATTCCAAGTTTGAGATCTTTCAGGATCGTCCGCGTTACCCACTTTAGTTCTAAGGCACCCAGTTGTTTCACCAGCCGAAAAAATTCGTCGTCTTTGCTCTTATTCTCCGCATTCAAGCGAGCTATATTATCGAGGGCAGAGTTCACTTTCTCGACGCTCAAAGTGGATGCGACATTCGACTGCCGTCCTTTCACCGTCCAATACAACTTTTCCGCAAAATCGCCCATTCCGCTCTCGCCGTGCTCCGGTGCCCTGAGGCAAACGTGTCAAGGGTCTCAACATTGTCGCACTTGATAGTACAGCACAACCCCGTTAACCGGAGTCGGATTAACAGGGAAGCGGATTAAGATAACTATGTGGTTTCATGCTCGTTTCGCATAAGTTCAAGAAAAATAAGAGAAAATTGCAAGTATATCTCGATGGTATAAAAGTCTGAAAAAATGTATGCGTATTAAAAGTACTGAAAATATTAATTTTGAAAATAATAATAATTACAAAATGTTCTTAACAAATTAATCAAGAAATTAATTGTTTAACAAATTACCCGGCAAAACAACTTTTTTTAAATGAAAATGATTCGTTCATTTTTCTGAATACGCATGAATTTTTTCAGATTTTTCAATTAGTTCTGATTTTTGTGTTTTTCACACATAAACAAAAAAACAGCGCTAATTGAAAAAACTAAAAAAATGCATACTTATTCAGAAAAATGAACGAAAAATTTTCATAAAAAATAAAGGTTTCGTTGTCGGGTAACTTGTTAAACAATTAATTTTTTGATTAATTTGTTAATAAAATTTTGGAATTATTATTATGCAAAATTAATGTTTTCAGTTCCTTAAGTGCATGCATTCCTTAATGCATGCATTTTTTCAGATTTTTATACCATCGAGAAGTATTTGCAATTTTCTCTTATTTTTCTCGAACTTATGCGAAATGAGTCCGAACCGACATAGCAACCTTAACCGTCCATCTTCCGGTTTTTTTTATGCTCGAAATAAACTAAAGTCACTGGGAACTTCCGAAAAAATACTAGCTTACATACTGTTAATGAAAAAAAAAATCTAAAGCTTGACATTGTAGTTCACACTATTTAACATTAAGTACAAGTTGTATCAAATGTCATTTTGCAGCTAGTCAAAATAAAGTTGTATCATTAGCCATTATTGGCTTATATACTTTCGCTGTGTAGTTCGGATTAATCAAGCTTTCGATTATCGTGGAGCATCCCGATTAATCAGGGTTCTGCTGTACCGACGTCTGATCGTGTGTTACGTACTTATAGTTCAAAAGCTTTTGGCCATCGGGACTGTTCTTTCCAAGGCAAAGAACACGGACGAAGAGAGCAGCGAGAGCTTTTTCCTTCAATCCGTGCGGACCGCGCTCCCGATCGGCGCTCGGTAAAAATAATCTCATTACAGGAAACAATGAGACATCCTAATAGACAAGGGACACAGACGATTATTTGTCACTGTGGAATCGAATCTTCACGGATCGAGAATAATCATATTATATAGCCCAATGATCCTTACGGCGTTCGAATGTTCAATTTTGAGTTCCTTGCCTCTCCGACGGCACTGCTCCAAGAATTTATTCAACTCGTACGTTTTTTTGTTTCCTCGGGCTTTCGATATTTTCTCGCACGCCTCGCAGACAACGCTGTAGCGGATTTCCGATGCTACAGTAAGACTCATCTTTCCTCATCTGCAACAAACGTAACGGTGTTGCAGGGTAAATTTTTTGGCCGCAGGACGAAAGGTACGATTAGGATGATGATTTATCGACGCGATGTAGAAAAATGAAGTAGAATTTAATGCCTATGAAGCTGAGTCACTGTGTATTTACACGACGATATAATCCTCGAGATATATCCTAGCCAGGTCGGGATTGCCCGACTGTAAATAAATTAAGTGCAGATTGAAAGCTGCCTCTCGTCTCAAATCCAGAAGCTCAAGATTTTCCGAAACGAGCTTTGGCGGCGGTGATTCCAGTACCAATTTGTAATGATAAACGGCACCCGAGAGTAGCCCGAGTTGGTGGAACGCTCGAGCCATGTTGTAATTGCTTTCTTGTTTGCCCTCCGTGCCGCGAATTTGTACGTATTTCTTGAAAAACGCAAGAGCTGAAACACAAAAACAGTCGTCAAATTATGCCGAGCGCAATGCGAGCAGAAATAATAATAAATTAAATAAATTAAATAAATATGTATGGGTTTGATTCGGCAATGGCAACATTGCCGAAACAAACATATACATCTTTATTAATATAATAAATTAATATATCTCACTACATATCAACATCTAAATAGAATGTCGAACGAAGAAGTATAAAAATGTAACAGTGCAAAAAAAAAAAAAATTGCAATCACACCCCAAATAAAAGATAGCCAGGGGCGGAAGGACTCCGGTCGATAGCCCGTTGACAATACAAATGTAAATGTGTAATTGTATTAATGTTTAAAAACTGTAACGGTCGTTAATGTATCGTACGTATTGTCAATAAAGACTCTTACTACTCCTACTTAATATATCTTTATTAATATTTTTTAATATTAAAAAATATTTTCCGTATTTTCCGATCTACCGTCCAACCGAAGGATTGCTCGGACGGTAGATCTTGTATCGATCGTCCGTTCTCAACGAATAGTCAGCTATATATTCGTTACAATATAATAAATTAATATATCGTACCTTGGGAGACGAGTTGATGCTTTTTGCTGGCAAACTTTTGGCACGCCGTTTGCATAAAGGTAACGGCGATCAGCAATGCCAGGAGAGCGCTCGGTTCGGCCTTGAACAGCGACACGTAATCATTCAGAGCGTATTTGTAAGTACCGGAGACGAGGCAATTGTTCGCATGGAGTATTTGAAGATACGAAAAAGCATCTTCCCTTCCAAGCAGGCGCATAATGAATCTGTTGTGCCGAGTGTCCTCGGCCCTCTGAATTATAACGTTCAACAGATTCCAAGTATTCGACCTGCGGCAGACGCGCACCAGGTCTCGCACCAAGTTGTATCCGTGAAACGAGTCGTTGTTGTGGATGCACGCGACGAGGCACAGGAATATTATATGAGCGTTCTTCTTCTCGAATTTTTTCGACGTGAGGGCGCTGAAGCATAATCTCTGTAGCAAGCCGTAACGCTTCAGTCTGAAAGCGAGCTTCGCCATTCGCAGAAACAACGAGAATTCCTGTTTGGTCGTCGGCTCGTTCTCTTTGCCGAAGGTCGGAGTGTTTTCCTCCTCGAACTTTTCGCCCCGGGACAATCGGTAGAGTTGCAGGGCGTCCCGTCGCTGACGCACACCGCTCGCTCTCGTGAGCGTCGACAATTCGGTTTTCGACCGCAGATGAATGCAGTGTCTCAGCAGTAATAATTTACCGCACTCGAGGAATTCGTCGTATCTGCCGACCCTCAACAGAAGCAGCGCTCTTCTGTAAACGACGCCCGGATCGAGAAGCTCCACTTGAGGATTCTGATACAACACCTCTATCGCCTCGTTCCAGTGTCCCGTTGCATTGTACAACTTGGCAAGCTCTATTCTCGCGCCCAGGTGCTGAGGCGACAATTTTCTGACGACTTTGTACGATTCCACCGCTCTCTTTATGTCCCTGCAGCCTATCCAGCATTCGGCGTGTCTCAGCCACACCGCGGCAAGACTGAAATTCTCGCTCTTCACCAGTGGTTCGAGAAGCACGAGAGCCCTCTTGAATTCCCTCTTGTCCATCAGAGCCTCGGCTATGTCGAGATACAAATCCCCGGAAACCTCCGGATCTTCCGTTTCCAGGAGTTTCGATAGATGAGGCTCGCTTATCTCGATGTGACCGAGCTCTATGAGAGTTATCAAGAATTTCGCTTTGAGGTCGACGACCACGCCCTCCGGCATCGTGCACGATTTCATTACTCGTTTGTCGGTCGAAGATTCCGTCTCGTACTTTATGCTGATGTTCGTGTACTCGGCGAGTATATCGAGACACCTGTAAAAATTCTTGAGCGCTATGAGCAATTCGGTCATGACGTTCACCTCCTCCAGCGTCACCAAATCCGGACACTTTGCGAATATGTGCTCCATCGCTTCGAGTGCCTGTTCGTTGTTGTCCTCCTGGATAAATTTCCGCGCTAGGACCTTCGCGTAGTTAATTATGTGCTGACCATCCTCCGGTCCGAGTTGATTCAATAATTTCATGTAGCCTCTGAGGCACGCGCGCTTGTCCCCGTTGCGCTCTTGAAGTTTCGCGCGTTCCTCGTACAGCGATATGTCCGTCGGACTTGCTTGAATCGCCTTCGAGTAACACGTTATCGCTTGCTTAATGTTTCCCGCTTCTAACGAAAGATTCGCGAGTCTCAGCCATTGGTCGGCATCTTTCGGACTCAGATGAGCCGCGATCAGGGAAAACTGCAGAGACTTGTCTGGCTGATCGGTCTCGTAGATCATCGACAACGTTTGGAATGGCTCCGGAGCGCTCGGGACTTGTCTGAAATTACCATAGTTCCTTTCTTTTTTCTTTTATCTTTTTAAACGATGGGTCTATCAAAGGCATAGTTGTTGTTAACACGGTAGAACCTCGTTTGTCCGGGCTTCGATTGATCGAGGTCATTCGAAGCAGCCAACTCATCCGAACACACTGCATTATGTGAAGTGCGCGGATTGTACGCCCAGTAAACATTTTTGAGGCTTAAGGTAGTACTTGCGGATATCCTTGAGCCCACGGGCGTTCAGAGAGAATTCAGAGAGAATTGCAAACACTTCTCGATGGGTCAAAAATCTGAGAAAATCGAGCATATGGAAGATGCTGAAACGATTGATTTAGCATAATAATAATGTTATTAACAGATAAATGAATAAAAAAAATTGTTCAGAAAATCCCCGGCGACATAAATTTTTGTTTATACAAAAACAATTTGTTTATCTTTTTGAATACGTATGCATTTTTTCAGAATTGTGTGTAATTTTTGAAAATTGCGTTTTTTATTAACTAAAAACACAATTTTCAAAAAGTACCCATAATTCTGAAAAAATTCATACGTATTCAGAGAAATGAACAAAATGTTTTCATAAAAAAAAAGTTAAGTTGCCAGGTGATTTGTTGGGACATTTTTTTTTCGTTCATTTGTTAATAACATTTCGGAATTACTATTATCCAAAATCAATCTTTTCAGTACCTTCCATATGGTTGATTTTTTTTCAGATTTTTATCTCATCGAGAAAGGTTGGCAATTCCTCTTTCAATTATCTCTAAGCTCACGTGGGCTCAGGCTGTCCGCAAGTGCTACCTTAAGGCGAAGTGAAACAGCTGTGAGTGCGAATTTCTTTTGATTGGAGCTAATTTTTTTGAGAAAAATGAAAATTGCCGCAGAATACCAAAGTATTCTGCGACCGTGCGCATCCGACTCAAATTTGCCAAGTACGTGAAAAAAATACACACCATTAAAAAAAAAATTCATTACAGTTTTTGATACCGACTGAGTCGTTTCACTAGGCCTTAAATCCGGGGCCTGTAGAGACCTTATCAAGCCTTTTCCGGACCTTATCAAGCCGTTTGCGGACCTCATCAGGGCCTGGTCTAACACTCGAAAATTTCTACCAGGGACGAGGAAACTCGGATAAACCGGACAACGCTGACACTGTTGACCCGCTGAGAGATTCGTGGATCGTGCATGTTTTCCGTATTATCCGAGATTTCACTTATCCCAGCTACGTTTTTCCCCACATTACCGCGGATAAACGAGGTTCTACTGTGCGACTCTCGTAAAACTTCTTGCCTAATAATCTCCATGCACATCTGCACAGCCAAGTCGACCTCTCCTCGGGCCACTCTCAAATTCGCCTCGCCCATGAGACCCTGCAAAGCGGGCGGCAGAATTCTTCTCTTTCGCTTCTGACGAACTTGCAAGACGCTCGGCGATTTCGGAACCAAAGTTTTTTCACCGCGTTCATCGTTCGTGCGCTCGTTTTCGCGTGCGTTTCTGAAAATCGAATTTGTTCATTTCAGTTCATCGAACATAGTTATTTTTCCAGTGATTTCGACGACTTTGTCGGATACGAGACGAACCTAGCATTCTCAGCTTCGGCTCCTTCCAAATCTATGCTTTTGTCCATTCTCAGCGAGTACTCGGAGAACGTGAGCTCTCCGTTGAGAAACTGCTTCGTAAGTAAATCCTCCTCCTCCGGAGTCGGCGCGTCGTGATCCTCCATGTCCGAAATATCCAGTGGCAGTCGTTCGGCTCCGAATTCGTCAGAGAGAACTTCAGCGTCGTTACCCACGCTGTCTCCGACTCGACGAACCTTCAGAGCTCTCGCCTCCACAAATTCGCTCATGTTGACGTCACCCATTTCGCTCTCCTCCAGTTCTTCTATTATCACGGGAGCCAGCGACGTGTCGTGCCCCATGATTATGGTGTTTTGAACTGACGACTCTGTGAGTTCCAGGACAAGCTCCGTCGTCTCACCCTCCACGATCATTTTTGAGCTCTCTCCCTCGGCCCCTGTATCCATCTCTAAAGTACAAGTCGCAAGCTGACCGTTAACTTGTCGCAATCCACGCCCGAATATACCATATTACTAAAATCGTACCGTTTTGTAAAACTGTTAGGACATATTTTTTTTAGTATAAATATTTATTTATTTATTTATCTACTTACGTGACATGTCCTCTTACATAGAAATTCAGATAATAGAGTAAACATGTAAAATTAAGTTGAAATGAATTATTAAATATTAATTATTAAATATGCACATAAAATAAATGTTTCTGCTCTTAGACACGCAATATATTTATTGTGAGGACTTTTTTTGAGATATGTGAGATAATATACATATGACACACGCGCAATAATAAGTTAAAATTTATATTACTCGTGAAGATTATTCTGAGCATACTTTACAAAAACCACAAAATTGTTAATTTCAATCTAATTTCATTTATACTCTATTATCTGAATTTCTTATACAATAGGGCATGTAAATAAATAAATAAATAAATAAATAAAATAACGCTATCGGTAACAAAACATGTATTAAATGACATTTTAGGCTAATCATGGATCAGCGAGGGAAACGAAAATTATTAGTCCATGCACAATTGGCAAATTCAGTGAATGACAATTTTTTTTTCTTTGGGTGTCTGCGTCGTCAAAACAGCGTTGATTAGAGTTATTGTTACCAGCTAATTTGTGCGCAGGTACATACGATGTACATAAAAATACATTGTCTTTTGGTTAAGCACAGCGATCTTTCGACTAATCTTAAACAACTCACGATATGAATATTCTAAGGTGTTATATTATTGTGTATTATTGAATTTATATTATTGTGTATTATTGAATTTATATTATTGTGTATTATTGAATTTATATTATTGTGTATCATTGTATATTAGTGTAATTATATTAAAAATCGTAAGTTCTCACCCGTTCTCAGAGGTGTCGAGAAAACAACAGTGCATCCACATCAACAGCTTTGAGTGTACTGTGCGATCAGCTGTGTTTTTAATCTGGCAGGTAGGCGCGAGGGAACATCGTCTTTAGGTTACGCACAGTGATCTGTCGACTTATCTTAAATTGCTGACGACATTTATGTTCTAAGGTTTTATATTTAATTTTTTGGAATTATAAGTTTTATTGGAATTATATTAAAAATACTAAGTTCTCAGTCCATCTCAGAGGTGCGAGAAAACAAGCGTGCGTCTGCATCAACAGCTATGAGAATACTGTGCTAGCGATTCATTATTAATTCTCAGATACAGCGACGTCATACGCAGAAGCAAACCATTTCGCGTCTACGTCAAGCACCCTCTCGTTTCAGCCTAGGATTGAAAATTGCTTGTATTTCAATTCCGCGTAATAAAATCATTTTTTCAGCAAGTCTCCCTGTGACTGCGAGCTTCCAACCGCTATTAAATTAGTTTTTTTTTTTTTTTGTAGCCCGATGATGGCTCGTCCCCTGACGGAGACCTGTGCCACTCTCTTCAGTAGTGTAGTTTAGATGCGTATCATAGATGGCGTTCCACTAGGTCACATGTGACGAGCGCTCGCTCGCACGAATTCCCCACTCCTCATGGCGCGATAATTTAAACACAAACTGTATCATTTTAATGCGCTCATTCATAGATATA
>JAPYZD010001611.1:0-19726 GCA_030522725.1 Ichneumoninae sp. B BG-2022a
AACGACTTTTTTTTAAACATAAAAAAATGGAAGATGTACAGGGTAAAAGTGGTGAATATGACCCACCTCGATTAACACGTAAATCAATGATATATGGACCGGGCGATATTCCCCACTTTTACGCTATTATAATTATACATGAATATCATTATTGGAATTGGATAGATAAATATTATTATTGGAATTTGGAAAAAAAATACTTTCATAAGAGGGCTGAAGGACCCAGGTCGATGGCCCTTTGCCAAAAGGTAAATTTCGCATTAGATATAAAGTTTAGTGTAAGATAACGGTAAATATTATGGCCCTGAAGATATTTGCATGTGCCCAAATTTCATCAAGTTGCAATGGTTGTATTTTGCATTGTACAAACTTTGCTCGAGGAAGTTCCCTTGGAGATTAAAATTCTATGAGTGAACAATTGGTTATTATATTCGACCAACTGTAACACACATTTCGACAGTATGTAGTTTACATGTATATAGTATGGTCGCTCATAACCTGGGCTGTTAATGCGACCTAAAATAAATGGGGAACAAAAAAAAAATTGGTTATTGTTGCTAAAGCCACGCACTGTTAGAGAGTGGCCAAAGATGAAACTCCATGTCATGCAGATATCTTTGGGGTAGTTAAGGGAATACGTCACAGATTGCCGTTTCTTAATGGTGGGCGGTGGTGGGGGGCATGTCGATAGCAATGGTTGAGGCCTAGGTATCTATTCATATATAGGTTTGAAGCTCCTTCAACTTGTAATATTTTCGAAAATCTATGGGCAGAGCTCGATTTTATTTTTTTAATGCGTCCTTAATAATGTTGTAATATTATTTTAGAAAAAAAATCTAATACAGTAGTCTGGAAATATATATAAAAAAAAAGAATGTTGCTTTTCATGCGGCACCATATGCAGCTCATGCTAATTGACACAATTTTAAGCTCTCGTATCTCGGAATCCAGGTGGAGATAAAATTATTAGAAATTATTTTAAAAAACATTATTCATTGTTTTATAAGAGCACGGTTCAATTTTTTTTAATGCGTCCCTAAGAATGTTGTAATGTTGTTTTAGCAAAGAATGTTAATATAGTAGTCTGGAAATATATATTTTTAAGAAAATAATGTTGCTTTTCACGATACAGCTCATGCTAATTGACCCAATTTTAAGCTCGTATATCTCGGAATCCATGTGGGGAACAAATGATTAGAAATTCTTTTAAAAAATCTTATTCGTTGCTTTATAGCACATGTGATTTTTAGTTACAAAAGTAGAAAAGTCGTTGCGTGACGTATTCCCGTAAATGTTAACTTTGGCAATAAATCGATTTACTACTTCAGTAGAACCCCGACTAACTAGGGTCGGATTAACCGGGAACCGGATTAACCGTGCGTCTTCCGAAGCTTTCTTATGTACGGAGTAATCCAAAGTCAGTGAGTACTTAAAAAAAAGACTAGCTTTCGTGACTATTAATGAAAGAAATATTTAACGCTTTACATTCTAGTTCAAACGTTCACACTATTTAAAGATTAAGCGCAAGTTGCACCAAATGTTATTGTAATTAGTAAACTTGTATCATTAGCCATTATTGACTTATATATTTCGCTGTCTAGTTCGGATTAACCGGGATTTCGATTATCCGCGGACTTTTTAGTCCCGAGCACCGCGGTTAATCGGAGTTGTACTGTACTTACTTTCATACAATTTGTAGAGCAAAACGAAATCTTCGGGTGGATTTATTTTATGATGATTTCATGTATGGTTCATTAAAAAAAAATGCAAAAAGATATTTCTATACAATACGTAAAATTATGGGGAAAAAAATTGAACGAAATTGTTGACCCAAAAAAGAGAAATCTCTGTTCTCCGAAACTATACCTTTATTTCGGTATACAGTAACTGGATTGAACGTGGCGTGTTTATTTTGGCGCTAGAGCGCGGGGAGGACAGGAACGAGCGCGGGGAAAATTGCAGATAGCGGGCAGGTGAGAGGGTCGCTTGTTTATTTAATGAGAAACAATAGCGGCACGGAGTTTACTATTTGTTCTAGAAATCCCGGTCAATGCTGCGTTACACCGCGCGAGCTCGAAAGGCAATTAACGCTCGGTGGAATAAAAACAAAAATTAAAAAAATTCACCTGTTCCGAAGTTTGCAATATTTACTCTCTTAGCCGCTTCTGTCAAGATCAATAATTTTGTTTTGCGTCGACTTTGAAAAATGTCGATTCACAAAAACAAAGAAAAACGACTTCTTTTTGCTTCCTCGCGGATGAAGCTTTGTTTTGGTCACAAAAAAATGTTCGAGATTTTTATGAACACGTGTTCAGAATGTTCCAAAATGTCGAAAAATCACATTTAGAAGAAAATGTATCGATGAGGAAGTAAAAAATACAGGAAATGTTTTCTCATACAAGAAGCTTCGGGAAAAAAGGAACATTATGACAATGCGGTATGGTGATCTCAATTTTCAACTTTTATGAGAAAGCGATATGGCAATTTTTATTTTCAACTTTTATGAGGAAACGGTATGAAAATAAGAATTTTCAATTTTTATGAGGAAGGGATATGAAAATAAAAATGTTCAACTTTTATGAGGAAGGGACATGAAAATTTCAATTTTCGACTTTTATGGGGAAGCGATATGAAAATGTCAATTTTCAACTTTTTATTTTGAATTTCACCAAAATGCAAGTAAAAAAACAAAAACGATTTAAATATTTCTCTGCGACATTTAATCACTCTTTCTTCACGTTTTCGTGTCCGAGGTGGGTCATTAGAGTCTGAAAGTGGTAAACGTCCGTATGGGGTCGGACAGGAAACACGACGGTATTCCGAACGGTATTAATGTCCGTAATACCGTAGCCCCACGATTGCTTCGTGGAATTCGTGAAAATTATACACAAACTGTGTGCGGAGCAATAAATGTCACCGCGAAAAACGAATGTCGCGCGATCCTATCTAAAAAGGATTTTAAGACCGTAAATTAGTCCGGAGTTTGGGTAAAAATAATACATAACGAAAACAACAGACGTTTAACCAGCGATAAAGAAAAATTTGACGATAGCCTCGAAATTGAGTTGCCGAACTTTTTCTATGAATAATCAAGTACGATAAGAACGGAGAGCGAAAGAATATTTTCTTGCTGGAATGATTAATCGTCCGATCAAATCGGACAGAACTTTAAGGACACAGGGATTTTCTTCGAAAATTAAAATCTCTGCGCACTGAGAAAAAATAACATAGTAAAAACAACAACACTGACTTTATACTATAAAAATAGTTTAAAGGGGAAACGTTTATATTTTATAGTTACGACAGTGACAAGAAATCATGATTGCAACAATAATTATAATTTAACCAATTGAATATATACTATCAAAAATTATCTATATAGACGTTCCCCTTGGGAACTATTGATATAATAGAAAAAACTATTCTTTTTCTCAGTGCGCAGACTGCGCAGAGATTTTATGCTAATAAAGCTTTACAATTTTATTTTTTCACCTTTTTGCTATTGGCATTTCAATTAAATTACTTTATTTACATGAGGTATGAAAATATGAAGAAATTGCAAGGAAAGTAATAATATGGAGATTGAGTGAGGAACATTGTCGGGAAAATCGTTAATCACATATCCCATTTTTTTTCTTTTTCTTTTTATTCAGCTGAGTGCTCCTGCGAAGCACCGAAGCTCCCAGGGGACGCCCCCGAGGCCAGAAGCCCCGAGGAGTAGGATTCCCGTAGCCTCGCACGTGTACCGCCTAATCCGCGGTCGGGTCGAACGAAATTCGATTATCAAAACGAGCGGAATGAAATCCTGCAACACTGCGTCGTAACGGTGCTCCCTTTTCCGTTCCCGCCCACTCGGTTCTTTATCCGTCGTCGAAAAGGCAAGAATCGGTAATTGCTCCCACGAAAAAAAAAATATATATATATATATATATATGAAAATACGATTGCAAAAGGATCCACGTAAAAAACGAAAAATTGTTTTAATCCGAAACGCAAATCCAACTATACTAAAAAACAAGATAAAAAAACCTATAAAATAATAATTTTTTGTACAAATTTAGTTCGATCGAAATGGTTCGATTATTCCCGATAATTCCAATAGGTAATTGTTCCGTAACGTAATAGGCCGAATCTGGGGCTTTCCACGCGAAACAGCAAAATTAACATATTCAGAATTTCTCACGAAGGTGAGAAAACTTTGACGCGCTATTTTATGTTAATTTCAGGGTGTGAGAAAAGAATTAGGCAAATGAGGGGGAACACGCTTAAACACGGTGTAAAGCCCGTATCATCGTCGAACGTTGTCATTGGCCGACATGAGAAAGTCTCTCCCGTCGGCGAACGAGGCGCACGATTATTCAGTTTAATTAAGTGGTTGTCCCGTGACCGAGAACTTGAAATACCGAGGCGGCGGTAGGACGTGATTTGATCACGAGGTGAAGCGGCAACCACTTGTTCAATATCCGGATCATATTGAGTGTAATTGAAGAACGCGATATCCAAGCCCGTCCGGCCGCCCGTGAAATATTAGTAACCGCTCGAAACCGGCTCGGGCTGGACATGCGTGCGTTTCTCTTCGACCCAAACTATTCCTTTATACGACTCCAATCTGCAGCCGTCGAACCCTCAGACTTTTGTGCTCATAAATCGTGCGCGAGCAATCCGTGCCTTTCATTCGCCTAACGTTAAAAAATAAAGTTTCATCCGATAGCGTATGTTCACCATATCCGCACTAAAACTCGACGCACATGTTGGCCAAATATTGTCGTATCGATTTTATTGTAAAGAAGCCAAATAATATTAATTTGTTTTTTTTGCAATTTCGCAAGGACTCAAAAGAATACGTGCGATGTTCCGCGGATGAGCAACAAATTATTTTGTTCCTTGTTTAAATTAGATAAAAATAAAAAGAGCGTGAAAGTATCGACAATCGATAGAGTTCGGTGTGTCTCAGAAGAGCTCCGGAGGAAATATATTGTGGCTGTTGCGAAAGGAGGTCGTTGACAATTAGGGTAAAAGTGGGGAATATGGCCCGGTCCATATATCATTGATTTACCTGTTAATCGAGGTGGGTCATATTCACCACTTTCACCCTACGTTTAAAAAGTGCCGCATTTTTTTGGTACAAACGTCGTATGCGGCACCTCTTAGAATTTTTTGCTAATGACCTTCTTTCGTTAGGTGCAATTTGAGATCGAAATCTATACTTTAAAAGGTTGGCAAGAAATTTAAAAAAAATGGTCAAATCCTGACGAATCGATTGCCCTGTAACGAAGCTCAAGAATATTGATTTTTTGGAAACTTGCAAGGTATCAAAAGAATACGTGCGGTGTTCCGCGGTTGAAGAAAAAAATAATTTTGTTCGTTGTTTAAAATAGGTGAAAATAAATAAAAAAAATAGCGTAAAAGTATCGAGAGTCGATAGAGTTCGGTGTGTGTGTGTTCGGTGGAGTCAGGAGAGCTTCGGAGGGAATATATTGTGGCCTTTGGCCGTGACCGACTTGCGATTGGTGCACACAACAAAATAAATAAATAAAAAAGATGTCCAGGAAAATAGAAAAATCGGCAAAACCAGGCATTTACGTACAGCAGTGTACATTAGGGTGTTTAAGAAAAAAACATTTTTTAATTTATTTTCCTCCCACTTTTTTGAAGAACAGATTTTGATCTCGAATCGAACCTCGAGAAAGGCGTTACCTAGCAAAAAATCCGAAGTGCCACATTTTTACCCAAAAAATGCAGCACCTCTCAAACTTAATTGTCAGCTATATATCAAAATACATAGTCCAGGAACATAGAAAAATCGGCAAAACGGGCATTTATGGACAGCAGTGCGCATGTTGGTAAAATCCTGACGAATGGATTTCCCTGTAAAGAAGCTAAAGAATATTGATTTTATGAAAACTCGAACAAAAAAAATTTTGTTCCTTGTTTAAATTAGATAAAAATAAAAATAGCGTAAAAGTATCGAGAATCGATGTAGTTCGGTGTGTCTCAGGAGAGCTTCGGAGGGAATATATTGTGGCCGTTGGCGGTGATAGGCCGGCGATGATTAAAGCGAGAGTGAGGCACGAGGATACACAGCGCGCGTACGATAGGGTGTTTCGTGTGTTCACCTCGCACCCGCGTAATGGCATTCGCAAATTCCCGCGTCCGAAATTCGTCCGGGGTCCGGACCGGCTCCCCGGTTCGCCGGTTCGAGGCCCGGGCGCGGCGCTGTCCGAGATTCACGTATAAATATACAACGCGTAAAGCAAGCAGCACACCGGTATACCCAAAGGGCAGCCGCGTCTGATTAAACCTACCGCGATTTCACTCTTGTGTCTGTTTAACATGCGGAGCTTCGCCGGTACCCAATTTTCGTCGACCAATTCGTACCTGCTTACTGCTGTTTTATTATTCATCTGTAACTATACATTTCATTTCCACAATCGTGTTGCACACGCGCTAGAGTTCTCGGACTAAAAAATCGCAGATTAAAAAAATGTACATTTAAACAAATTGGACAACATTTTTAAAAATTCTCTTCTATTTTTTGTTCGAAAATTTTGGAAACATTTGGGGAATCGTAATTTTCGTTTACCAATTCGTGCCTGCTTGCGACTGTTTTACTATTCATCTATAATTAACATTTTAATTACTACAATCGCAGATAAAAAGAAATTGCGTTTTAAAAAAATTGTATAAAATAAATAAAAATTCTCTTCTATTTTTGTCTAAAAATTCTGGAAAGCTTTAGGGAATTATAATTTTTGTTTACCAATTCGTGGCTGCTTGCGACTGTTTTACTATTCATCTATAACTAACCATTTCATTTCCACAATCGTATTGCGCACGCGCTAGCGTTTTCGGACTAAAAAATCGCAGATAAGAAAAATGTACATTTAAACAAATTGGACAAAATTTTAGAAAATTCTCTTCTATTTTTTGTTCGAAAATTCTGGAAACATTTGGGGAATTGTAATTTTCGTTTACCAATTCGCGCCTGCTTGCGACTGTTTTACTATTAATCTATAATTAACATTTTAATTACCACAATAATATCGCACACGTCGCACAAAAATTTTTGGACTAAAAAATCGCAGATAAAAAAAAATTACGTTTAAAAAAATTGTACAAAATAAATAAAAATTCTCTTCTATTTCTGTCCGAAAATTCTGAAAATATTTGCGGAACGGTAAAGCATCGTGGAGAAGTTTTTTTAAAAACAATTTAATCACAATATTCTTCAATTACTTATGTGTTAAAATAAACATTGAAAAATAACAAAATCAATATTTCACGCCACCAAGATCTATTAATCCGTACTCGAACCGCCCTTTTTTCCAGGCAAACCCTGGACGTCGGACAGGCAGAATTGAATAAAATATTAATACGGCAAACTTTTGCCCACGGTGGTATTTGGGCGTGTGCGTCTTTTCGCTGTTAATACGGCGAAGTTTTAACCTCGGTAGTATTCGGGCGTGTGTGTGTCTCTCTTTTTGCTGTTCGCGTGGGCAATGAGGGTGAATCTCGCAAAGCAGGGAGTTTACGAATTAAAATTGCAACGGGCCATCGCCTGACCCACCGCCCTTTTTTTTCCTCCCGGTATTTATGCCCGACATGGGGTAACTCCTATGGGTGCGCATAAGGGATACGGCCAGGCTATAGTCAGCCAAAAACTTTCGACCGTATTAGTATACCGGTTGTGTTACTTGGTCCTTTTTTTAGTATTAAGTGAAATCGCCACGAGCCACCATTCTCGCTCCGCTACAACCCTCGTACTTTAACTTAACGGTTTTTGGGTTCCACGAAGGTTCCCCGGACGCCATATAGAGGGCTCATGGGGTGGTGAGGGAATTGCGAAGAGTGCCCGATGAATTTTACATGCGCCCGACATTTCGCTGACTGTTGGCTCGCATGGGCATTCGCAGCCAACGGAATAAAAAAAACACTCATTTTCGCAACATTTCCTAGAAAAAAACCTCATAAAACATTGTAAATGTTTGTCTCTCGAGGTGCACAATAAAGCTGCAACGATTTATGACAAATATTATAGGACGATCACACACGTACACACATATAAAATGCAATTAAAAAATGTCAACAAAGTAATTCATACGACATCCGTCAATTAATCATGGAACTCATGTATCATTTTTTTACCTTGTAACTCATGACTGGGGTACGTTTGTACCCCACGCGTTTCTTCAACTTACAAGAGTTCTATGAGCAGTAAATGGGTTTTGGCGCACATGGATCTCTTCGTTTTTCATAAGGAAGAGAATTATTGAAGTTTGGGGGTTGACAATCACACTTAAAGTCCAAAACGTAACGGAAATTGGCAAAAACCGCATTTTTTGTGAAAAAATTGTAGTCTTTTTTTTAAATGGTCCGATTTTCAAATTTTAAACGCCATTTTACAGGGGACGCATCAGGCTATTAAGAAAAAAATAGTGGCATTGCATTCCGTTCAAAGAGCCTATTTATTTTGACATCTGAAAGTGGGGAAAAGTCGAAAGCTTGTAACATGAAAAAAGAATCAATAAAAACGGAATCAAAATGGGTTTTGCATGGATTTTAACATTTATTTTTCTTGAATCATTGTAGGTAATAAAGGATAATGATAATTATTATAAAAAAATATACAAATTAAAAACATTTTAAATATCATAAAAAATTATTTAAAAATTGCAAATTTATATAGAACATCATCGTCATAGAAGATCATCGTCAGACCATGAAACTAAATTATCGCGAAAGTCCCAGGTCGATAATGTCAATTTCCACTTTAGGAGCCCACACCCAGAATAAAACTATTATATATAACTGTTTACTTAATTTAAATAAATATTTATTTAAATCAAATAAACAAATATTTTACTTAAGTCAAATAAACGGTGGCTGTCAAATAAATATTTTGTCCTGGGTGCAGTTTGAATATCGTCTGGGGTAATTTTGTACCTTATGACGTCATGAATTTATCTTTTTTTTATGCGCAAAAAATGCCTTTTTATCATTAAATTTATAGTACCATTAATAGTCTAACAACATAATTCACACATTCGATATGCTCTTCGCGCAAAACTACATACTCGATCGTGAATTTCTTTCACTAGCCGTTCGATATTTCGTTCACAAAAAGTATGTTGCACTGATAAAAAAGTACAGTTGAATCAACTAAGATTCGGGCAGGGACGTTCAAATAAATATTTAGTTGGTCCAACAAAATATTTGAATGGCCCAAAAATATTTTGGTGAAATCACCCGACAAATTGTTGAACTAACTAATTTTTTAGCTGTATCAACAAAATCTTTAGTTGAACGTCCCTGCCGGAATCTTAGTTGATTCAACCGTATTTTTTATCAGTGTGTACATCAGACGCATCAGAATAATAAAAGGTTACTCATATGATATTGACGGACTATTTCCATATGATGGCTCAATTTCTCCCTGGGGTCGGATATTTTGTGCGGTTCTGATTTATCGTGTTCCTATTCGTCTCCCTGCCGGCCATGCCGAGAGTTCTGAACGGAAGAGAACGATCTCCACATCTTCGGCGTTCCAGGGAGAAAGAGATCGAGTATCGGCTAATAATGGAACCACGCACGAGTTTTGGAGCACGCGCACCTTATATTTTGACTGCGCCTGCGCGTCGATTTATCGATCGATATTCTCATCGCGCTAGAGTCGATTGTACAAGTCGCGCAAATTTCACAACTTTTTCACATACACCATCTGACCTGAATATCGCAAAAAAAAAAATCATGAAAACAAAGTTTTCATAAAAATTTTCATAGTGGAACAAAAAAAAGTTAAATTTTCTTCCTCGATGATGAACAAAAAAAATGTCAAGTGCACCCTTACAATTAAGCTCTCGGAAGTAAATTTATCTCGTGGTTTTCGTCGGTTCTAGCGCAACGAATACTTTTTGCGAACTTCGCAACAGAACCGGCTTTCGCAGAGACAGGCCATGCAACTCCGTAGCTAATAAACCCCCGTCGGTGTGGGCCAAGTGGGCTTGTGGCTTTGCGTAGCGTGCACGTAAAGTTGTATCTATCTGCGGGGTTATAATTGTGGCAACTCTGTTTAATATAATAATAGCGCCACCCTCGCATCGTGCCGCCCAGTCTGCCGGGTATAAATGCGTGGGGGATGGAGGGAGGGTTGGGGGGGGGGAGAAACTTGCACCGCGGAAAATTTACACCGAACTGAGCACACTCGCTTACGATAGAACGCTTTCGTTTACTATGCACACGAGGCTCGACCCGCTCGCTCGTTTTTCTTTTCTCCATCCCTCCAGCCCCCTTACTATATGCGTTGTTATTCCCTCGAAACACACACATACGCACATATATTCAGAAGCAGCCAACATTGTACAGGTGGAAGAGCTTTGTTACACGTCACACGTGTGGACACCGTAGTGCGCAAGTAAAACGATGGACTTAATTTTTTGTTAATTAAAGGAACCTGAAATTTTGTAATCCCGATGAGCGAACCGCATTAACGGGAACTCGGAAGGGGTAGGGAAATGAATGGTAGGATTTCGGATTAAAAAATTGATAGACGAATAGTAAAACGGATGCGTAGTTCGATTTAGACACAATTGATAGATAGTAGATATTCTAGGTTCTATGTAGGCATTGGCCGGAAACTGGACAGTTTCTCTAGTTACGGGTTAGGAACTGGACGGTTCATATTGAGTTGCTGGCTAGGAGCTGGACGGTTCATGTTGAGTTCCTAGCTAGAAACTGCACCGTTCTGATTCAATTGCTTGCTGGGAACTGAACAGTTCCTCTTCAGTTGCTAGCTAGTAGTTGGGCAATTCCTGATGCATTCCTGGCTGGGAATTGGGCAATTTTTATTCGATTGTTGGTTGGGAGCTGGACCGTTCCTATTCAGTTTCTCGCTAGGAACTGGACAGTTCCTATTCAGTTGTTAGCTAGGAACTGGACAGTTCCTATTCAGTTGTTGGCTAGGAACTAGACCGTTTCTATTCAGTTGCTGCCTCGGAACTGGGCCGTTCCTATTCAGTTGTTAGCTAGGAACCGGACCGTTCCTATTCGGTTGCTAGCGAGGAACTGAACAGTTTCTATTCAGTTATTGGCTAGGAACCGGACCGTTCCTATTCAGTTGCTAGCGAGGAACTGAACAGTTCCTATTCCGTTGCTGGCTAGGAACTGGACAATTTCTATTCGCTTGTTGGTTAGGAACTGGACCGTTCCTATTCAGTTGCTGCCTAGGAACTGGACAGTTCGTATTCAGTTGTTGGCTAGGAACTGGACCGTTCCTATTCAGTTGCTGACTAGAAACTGGACAGTTTCTAATCAGTTCCGTTTCTGGCTAGGAAACATCAAACTCCTATATAGTTACTGACTATGAACTATCCGTTTCTATCTATGAACAGGCCAGAAACTGGCTAGAAACCAGCCACTCCCGACCCGTTACTCCTAAAACACTAAAAACCGCATAAAATGTATACCACTAAAAAATGACGTTTCCTCCGCAAGACTGTAATCTTAACGAGTCTACATAGTACTGACCCTCCCGGTCGATAAAGATCGCAGTACCTTCAGAATCGTCGAGAACAAATACATGTTATTTGCATAAAGTCATCAAGCTCAAAATCGTTTTGCATGCTTCGTGTAATTCGAACAGGGGAATTCATTCGAGGAAAAGACTCCGGGCGTGTTCCAAATTTAACGACCGTCCCAGGATCTCGGCTACACGCACAGTCTCGTAACTTATCCGGGAGGGGCGCAGAGGGGGATGAGGCGGGAGGGGCGAGAGGGCGGAAAACACGCCGCGTCTATAGTAGTTAAAAATTCAGAACGTCATTTCCGCTGGTGTCCCGGGCCGTTAAACTTGCAAGAGGTTTCCGTGAGCTCTCGAGCATGCCGCACCAAGATCGGTTGCGCTTCTCCCTAGTATATCCACAAATTCTAAAGCCTATAACCGTTGCAATACGTACCGGCCACCCGGGCAGATGCACCAGACACTCCTTTATTGTTTCATACTTTATTTTCTTCCTTTTCCCATTTCGTTTTCTTTTTCCTTCCTCTTTTCATTGTTCATTCTATGTTTGTCGTGCGCGACGAGCCGTAAATATTCATGTTCGAGGGTGATTACAGACAGATGCGCGCGCGTTCGACAAACTACTTTTCCAACGCAATCGATTTATGAAAACCGCGGGTAGCGGCGACCGGCAGGGGGAGGGAGAAACTGGAGAACGGGCTCGGGAGTGCAACCCGAGCACCTGTAGCACTGGCCGCGTCTCGTATAACTTGGAAACGGCGATTATACGGTGTTAACGAAAAATCAGAAAGATTCTGAATTTAATATATTTTTTTGGAGGTAAATTAATAAAATAGTGGAACGGCCCTGCATTGCATGTGACAGGACGATTCGAATAAGCGAAATGCACCGGTAGTACATACATACTTAGGTACATAGCCGCAGTGGTTGGCAATCTTAGGGTCGAATTTTAAGACGCCAGGTTGAACGGTCTTGAGACCGAACCATGGTGGCCGCGGTCGGGGAAAATCGCGAAAACTGGGAAGAGTCAGGGAAAAAAAATCTTGGTCGGGGAATCAGGGAAAAGTCAGGGATTTTCAAAATTGGGCAGGGGAAAAGTAAATTGTCGCTGGACCTTCTATAAATATAAGAAGTACATAAAAGGGAGCGTTCAAAAAAATTGGGAACATTTTGAAAAAAAAGGCTCTAATATTAATACCAATAATTAGGTATCTTCATTTCCATAATTCATTTTTTTTAATAGAGGTCGGCAGAAGTTTGGTCAAGGAAATTTCTTTATTGGTCAGTGAAAAGTCAGGGATTTTTTTTCCGGGAAAAAACGACCACCAAGCGAACTTAAGATCGTTCTTGAGATCGAACTTCATTGCGTGCTTAAGAGATATCTTAAGTTCGAACTTAAGATCGAATTCCAGTTTGAACTTAAGATCGAATCCCAGTTCAAAATTGATTTTGTGCTTAAGTTTCATCCTAAGTTCGAACTTAAAATCGATCTTAAGTTCAAACTAATAAGAAGCGATAAGGTGTCCAAAAAAAAATTTTTCGCCCGACCCGATACAATTCTTCTCCGGCAATCATTCAATAAACCGGATTCAAGAAATACGTTTTCCAGATCACCTATTCATGAACTATATTCATGAAAGTGTCATCAGAGTTAACCGCATTTGGGTTCCAGACATAGATTCGACGTCGAAGAAGCGTTAAAGTTCGATCTTAAGCTCGAACTTGAGATGGATCTCGATCTACAATCGAATTTGAGTTCAGACTTAAGTTCGAACTTAAGATAGATCTTAAGCACCCAACGAAGTTTCGGTCAAACTTCGATCTTAAGTTTATTATCAAAAGCGACCTTAAGTTGAAACTAACGTCTTAAAATTCTACCATTACACCCAGAAAAATAATTGATTTGACGGCCACCGTTTATTTGGTTTAAACAAAATATTTATTTGATTTAAACAAATACTTATTTAAATTAAGTAAATAGTTACTTAAATGAAATAAATATTTATTGAAATCAAATAAATATTTATTTGAATCAAATAAATATTTTACTTACCCCAAATAAACGGTGGCCGTCAAATAAATTATTTTCCTGGGTATACTCAGTAACCGATTAATCGGGGTTCGAATTCCGATGATCGCAATATGTTTTCTCTCTTAGATACTTCGAGCGTCCATCTACTAACGTCTGCAGGTCTCCGAACTCTCCGTTCGATCATTACAGTACAATGCAAAAAAAGGGCAAAGTAAATAAATCGATAGGTTTATCCTTCACAGTATATGAACCCAAAGTAAAGGAGTGTCTTAAAAACGGATCGTTAAAATTGATTGAAAGGAATCCGCAGCCGAGTCTGAGGCGGAATATCGCTAAGGAAAACCAACCGAAAAATTGACTTTTTTTTCTCGTCGCAAAGGGCGTTAATATGAAGCAAAAAAGAATCGAAAAAAAAAATTAGTCCCGTCCGCTTTTCCCTCGTTTAATGAGGATAAAACGACGGTGAGCTCTCCGCCTCTTTGTACGTGAAACACGTTATATCGGGTATACCATTTTACTTCATACGTGTGGATGTTTCGTTATAACGTTATCCGAATTCGCGGTACTTTCGCCATATTCGCCCGTCGTTGAAGCGGTCCGCGTCACGCCCCGCCAGGCAAAGCACGTGCGGCAACCTCGCTCTCGTTCGCTCGTCCCGCGTTCGTTAGCGCCATTTTCCCGGAATTCTCACGCGCTCCAACCTCGGCGGAAAATACACGAGTTTCCGGTCCCACAAAGGCTTCCTCTCCTCGAGCCTCCTTGAAATCTCGGCTCTCTCCCGCTCCAGTCCTTTACGGGTCGCAGAAATCGTTTTCAGCTCTGTTATGCACCGTCCGTTGGTGCACCGCTAATTTTTCTTGTTTCATCGTCGACTGCTCACACGAGACATAATAAATTAACCAAACAGAACGCTGCCTTGACTCTGGATTACTAAATTTTACATTTCTAATTTTTTTATTACTAATTTTTACATAAAAAAAATTATGTTTTAAATAAATTTCGTTTGCTCGATAAGCGAAGCGCGTTTTCAGTTTTTAAACAACGACTCCAGTACAGTCCAAAGGGCAAATGAGAAATCAAAATTATGGAAATAATAAAAATTAGGGAAATGATGGATTTTTTTCCATGTTAATTTTACCAATCCTGTATTACATTTTTTTTTTTTTTTGACAATCCTGTATTAAGAAACTTTCGCGTTTCTATAGAAATAAAACAACGTAAAAAATTAAATGTATTTATATTAAAAAAGTTTCGTTTGTCCGATAAACGAAGAGTGATTTAATTTTTTGAATCCCAACGCGTTCGGTAAAGTCCAAAGAGCAAGTGGGAAATAAAAATTGCGAGCATAACAAGACACTTCTTTTCGCTCACGCTCGGTCGTGCCTAATAAAAAATGCGGTTAATCGTCGATCATTTTCTTTCCCCTGTAAATTTTTTTTGCCTTCATCACTAACTAAACTAACTCATATTTCACATTAAAACAAATAAATTGTTGCGCTGCTCGGCCACGTGTAAAAAATTACGTGTAAAAGCAGCTGACCGTTCCGAATGCAGGTGCGATAAAAAATTGACACGAAAAGATCCGGAGAAGCCGGTTTTTGAGAGCACCTCACCTCGTTTATTTTGCGCAAAGTGCGCTTCGAGTGTGCACGCGTTTTTATGACTAAACTTTTTTCTTTTTTTTGTGTACAACAGCGCTTCCGCGCGTGTACACTGTCTTTGTGTAAATGAGTTTGTGTTCGCGTGTTCGCCTAGGGATTTAGTTATTTATGCAAAAGGAGAGCGCAGCACGACGACGAGAGACGTCGAGTGGGCCCCTCCGTGTTTTTGCATTCGCGCTCTTTCGACCCCCCTCCTTAGTTTCTCTCCTCTTCCATATAACCCACTAGACTCGGGGGCTACTTCAACTACGGCAGGGCTGCAAGGCACGGAATACTTGAAAAAGACGGACCAAAAATTCCACTAGCGCGCGTTCCGCCGCTGCTGCCGCTTCGCTAGAATTTCTCGCAATCCTTCCCCGGCCTGTTCTCCGCTGCATAAACGTATAGACAGTCGCTATGCACTATATGCCACTCTATATTCTTTCTCAGCGGCGAACAAAACTCTCTTGGCGATTAATGGCCCGAAAGGCGAAAGAGCTACTAGGCCAAGTGTACATAAGAAAAATATTTGTTTTACTCCCCTTTCTCTTTCTTTTCTTATTCTCTCTCGAATAAAGAAATGGAGTCCGTGAGTGCATTCGCAATTAGCCGAGTTCTTCGCTTTAGGTTTGTTTTTTTTTTTACGTTTTTAAAAAACTTTGTATTTCGAATTTCGATGCATCAGTTTCGTCCGGTAGATTCGAGATAAATTGGAAATAATTCGGGGAGTTTGCGAGAGTTGCCGTGGGATTTTTGTTTAAAGACCTGATGATAAATACAAGACGCGTGGCGGAAATATGATAAGTGCGGATTTAATTATAGACTTTGGTACCAAAATAAATGTGGACTTTGCCCATTATTAACCCTAGAATTCATGTGTGCGGTACAAAAGTATCCCAGACCATATTCAAACTGCACTCCTAAAGTGGAAATTGACGTTGTCGACTTGGGACCTCCACGATAAAACCCATGCAAAACCAATTTTCTTTGCGTTCTAAGTGACTTTTTCCATGTTACGAGTTTTCGACTTTTGGCTATTTTCAGATATACAAATAATTAGACTTTTTCAGCGGAATGCAATGCAAACTGCTTTTGCCTAATAGCCGGATATGTCCCCCTGTAAAATGACGATTGACATTTGAAAAACGGACCATTTTTTAAAAAACTACCATTTTCTTCACAAAAAGTGCGGTTTTTGCCAATTTTCGTTACGTGCCTTGTACGTTGAAGAAACGGGTGGGGTACATATGTACCCCAGTCGTGAGTGAGAAGGTAGAAAAAATGATACATGAGCTCGTGCATGTATAGATATAGATATCGTGCATTATTAATCCGAGCCCGCGGAGTGGATAATTCTGGCGTGTGCAGACAATAACGATAGCGGCGCCGAGGCCTTACGTTTCTTTTACTTTGTAATGTATTTTCTCGACTTTCTATGTATTAGTATTAGTAAAAAAATATTGTTTAAAAATTAATGAACGGTACTGGAAGATGTTTTACATAAACTGTTTCTGAAATTTCAAACACATGTGCGTTGCAATTTTATAGTAAAATTTTTATTTTCAATGCAAATTTTTGTAAAATTCAGGCAAAAGATTTCTAACTTTAATATCTGGTATTACAATTTTATAAAAAAAATACATTGAAGTTATATTAATATAAGTAATGAAAGAAAATTTCAAATTCCGGTATTTAGAATTTCGAGATAAATTGGAAATAATTCGGGGAGTTTTCGAGGGCCTCTTGGGATTTTTTTGTTTATGTTGCTGACAATGATCAATGCTCAGTTGTGCCGACACAAGACGCGTGGCGGAAACGTGACGAGTGCGGATTTAATTATAGCCGTTGTTACGGAAAGAAATGTGGAATTAGCCCATCAATTAATAAGAATATCGTGCATTCCGTATTATACGTCCGAGCCCGCGGAGTGGATAATTCTCGCGTGTGCAAACAATAACGATAGCGGCGCCGAGGGGGTAGTCCGGGGATTCCCGGTGATACCCTGCAGATGCCAGCGATACGTTCCGATCCTCCTGAACGCATTAGTCGCTGTCCCGAGAACGCGATGGCACCCACGCAACCCAACGGGAGGCTCCGCGTCGAGCAACATTTTATCCACTATTTTAATCTCCACCTTCGTTAAAAGTTTAGCCGGGCGCAAATCCGCTGATGCAATGTACCCCGAACTCGGTAAATATTCAATGCTTTTAGTGCAACACCGATAAAAAAAAATATATATATATATATATATATATTATTTTCTTTTTCCCTCATTTTTCATCAACTAATTTCGCAATCTACCGTCGCGCGAAGACTGCAATTTTACAAAGACCGTAAAAAAATAAAAATAAGTGACAATATATTTGTATAACTTACTCGCGACAAAGTGGTGCATAAACAATTAAATTATTTCTTGGAACGTAGAAAATAAAAGTCCGATTAATTGATCAAATTTTTCACAGTGAATTGAAGGAAATTCCGTCGGTGAAATGAGCGAAAAATTAACGTTCTTTTTAATGATTGGAGCAATTATTCAATCGCGGGGTCGAGTGCTGCACGGGCAAGGTCAAACGATCACGCCATTCTCCAGCCCGGGATCCGAGCTGAGTTATACATCGTGCGGATGAGAAGACGTACCAGTGAACTATTGAACTCTAGACATCGGGAAGTAGGTTACGGTTACACGGTGCGCTTACATCTGATCGGCATTAAATTCACACATAATCCGCTGATGGAAACGGGAAGAGCGTCCGTCATCTGACTTTCGGAAAATATAGAAATTGATTAATATATGGAGATGTGAAAATAGTTGTTTTTTTTTTTAGATTTTACAGCTAAGTTCCAATGCGTCCGCAGCCGACTTCAGGGAATACGTCATACAACGACATTTCTACTTTTGGAACTAAAAATCACATGTGTTATAAAGCAATGAATACGGTTTTTTTAAAAGAATTTCTAATAATTTTTTCTTCACATCGATTCCGAGATACATGAGCTTAAAATTGGGTCAATTAGCATGAGCTGCATCGTGAAAAGCAACATTATTTTCTTAAAAATATTTATTTCCAGACTACTATATTAGAATTTATTTCACTCGGTGCGTAAAGTGCAGTTTTACGCACGCTTCGCGCGCGTAAAACTCCTGTTTCGCACCTTGTAAAATAAAATTTCGTACGATACTCGTGAGATAAACGTTTTCTTAACTCGTTTGATTGCAACACTCGCCTTCGGCTCTCGCTGCAAACTCACACTCGTCAGAAAAAGTTTTATCGCACTAGTATCGTAATGTACTATTTTTTGCTAAAACAACATTACAACATTATTAGGGACGCATTTAAAAAAATAATCGAACCGTGCTCTTAGATTTTCGAAGATATTACGAGTTGAAGGAGCTTCGAACTTGTATATGAATATATATATAGTCCTCAACCATTGCTAGTAACAACCCCCCACCACCCCCCACCACTAAGAAACGACGATCTGTGACGTATTCCCTTAACTACACTTTACCGCGTTTGCCGCGGACACGAGGAAACCCGACTGAGAGAAGGTTTCTAGTAAAAACTACCGATCACCTAAGAAAATTTTATTTCGCTCGGTGCGTAAAAAGCGGTTTTACGCACGCTTCGCGTGCGTACAACCTCATTTTCACACCTTGTGAAATAAAAATTCGTACGATACTCGTGCATAAAACGTTTTCTGAACTCGTGTGATTGCAACACTCGTCAGAAAAAGTATTATCGCACTAGTTTCGTAATGTACTATTTTATAACTCATGCGTGAAAAGCGCTACACTAGGTCCTCGATTTTTTGTACCCTCGGTTTCCTTAACAGTCCTCACATCGGAGCGAATATCGATCGACGCAGTAACCCAGGTAGCACAAGAAAATTAGTTATCAGAAGGTGATCTAAATGGGTTACATATGTCCGTCCGGATGGTAACTATAAGCTATCCTACGTCCAAAAGTTAACTTTTTGGATGGGAGGTAACTGTTGGATACCGTCCAAACGGACATATGTAGCTCATTTAGATCACTTTCTGATAACTAATTTTCTTGTGCTACCTGGGAAGCTATTTGCCATGCGCAGCCTCGATTTCATTGAGCGTGAGCGATGCGCCAGCTAGCGCACGACTAAGCGGTCACCCATTCAAGTACTGACCGCGAACGAATCTGCTTGACTTGGGGTGCCATCAGAGCCATGCGCCAACCGCGCATCCACCGCTGCCACTTATAAAAATATTAAAAATAGTTAACGGTAACAACTATCGAAATATTCGCATGCCCGGCGAGCTATGCATTTAAGGAAAGAGTCTCGCTGCGCGCTCACTTCGCATAAGTTCGACAACAATAAGAGAAAATTGAAAGTACTTCTTGATGGTGTAAAAATCTGAAAAAAATCATGTATACTAAAGGTACTGAGAAAATTAATTTTGCATAATAATTGCAAAATGTTATTAACAAATTCATCAAAAAATTAATTGGTTAACAAATTACCCGGCAACAAAACTTTTTTTTAATAAAAATGATTCGTTTATTT
>JAPYZD010001612.1:0-24074 GCA_030522725.1 Ichneumoninae sp. B BG-2022a
TCATAATGGATTTTCAATACTTCAATTCGGAATAAATCAGATCTGCATAGGAGTGTCTGAAGATTGGGACGTGTCCGAACATCGGTACCGTTACCTTATACGCACGTAACGCAATTCGACCGAGATCGCTTCGGAGACGATTTTGTACATCGAGGCGGAGTTCTCGTCTCGCTCGGGCGATCGCGCCCGGGATCGTTATCTCTTTCCTATCCCACGCTGCGGGCCGCGATCGCGATCGTCCGAGTGTCTTCGACCGACCGACCCAAGAAACAACCGGGCACCGATACAAAATAAATTGACAATGAATTCATTATTTTTTATTACGATCGGAGATAAGAGAACCGGAACTAGCGGCGCCGTGGGCAGAAATCTCTGTGCGTTGGACGAATGAAAATCTACCTCGTCGAACGATCGTTTGAACTTCGTAAAAATGTATTGTTGTTGTTATTACTAGCAGTTATATTGGAGCGCGCGCTTCGGACGCTCGCTGTGTCTGGGAGTATCTGTGAGGCTCCGTGTGGGTGTCCAATCGACATGAACTTTACTGTTATTATTGTTCATATTAATTGCTTGGTCTAAATTGTTGCGGTATATTTTTCGATGTTTTTTTTTCTGCTATTTTTTGCAATATTTCTATATTTCTATTCATACGATAAGATATGATACTTTCTATGCGAAACTCTCTACATGTCTATCTCTCTACATGGCTTTTTGCGATATTCTTGACATCTCTATTTATCCTACTTTCATTATTTTTTGTATTTTTATTTTTATTCTGTATTTCTTTTTGTCTTATGTGCGAATTGACGCGATTGATCGCATCACCCAGAACGCGAAATCAACGTTTCTATCTATCTAGGTGTCTATTATTTATTTGACGGCGTTACCCTGCGTTTAACGATCTACATTTAACCCAGCACAGAGCTCTGAATACAACATTATAAAACAATATCAAATATAAAAAATATTTAAAAATATAAAATAACATCAGTTTCTAGACTTTCACATCAATCTAACATACATTGAACAATCTATTATTTTAACGAGACTAGTCTTCCTTTCACTTCTCTTCTCTTCACTCTTTACCATTTCATAATCCGACTAAAGTGCGAATATTGATTGCAGTTGATGCTAGATATTAAAATATTAAATCGCTTTTTAGAGGGTGTCCAATATACCGAAAAATGAATTTCACTAAGATTTTAAACATTGATTTTGCGATTAGGTAGAGACTTTCCAGCCCGGGGAATTTATATTTGCAATTTCGAATCGGGGACGCGCGCAAGTCGGACCGCGTTATGCGGGATGGCCGAGCAGGAAGCTCGTTTAGCTTCTCGAAGACAATTTTGTAGGTGAGTGCATCGGCTGATGGGCTTCTTACTTTCCTGAATATACACAACGTCGAAATCGCGAGGGTGGAGCGAGTCGCGGAGTTGGCAGAGGTAATTCTGCGTAACGATAATTATCATAAGTTACGCGGACACGGCGTTATACCGTTGAGTCCGCGGTGTAACGCTTCTACGAGGAGCCGTACGCGGTTCAACGCGAAACCCGGCCACGGACATTGCCCACGACAATGCGCGTCGTGCGTACCGAGTGCATGGCCTGGCAGCGACACGCGCGCACACTGTCGAGCGTGGAATGTGTTCGCGCGTTGCAATTCACGGGC
Organism: Ichneumoninae sp. B BG-2022a; assembly: GCA_030522725.1. NCBI lineage: Eukaryota > Metazoa > Arthropoda > Insecta > Hymenoptera > Ichneumonidae > Ichneumoninae sp. B BG-2022a. The sequence goes on from JAPYZD010001612.1 coordinate 1,670, forward strand.
TCTCAGGCACACGTGTCCGTCTGTCTGTGTCCGACATGAGTAACGCGCCGAGACGGAGCGACACAATTGTTTCACATAATCGCTAATATTAGACTCGCGATCATTTCTTTTTATTTGTACTTGCGAATCTTCGGTTCAAGAGCAAATTACGCTATCGAATGGGGGGTTCAGAGTTCACGCCGACGATGTCGTTGCGATCGATGATTGTCTAGGCGATGCCAAAACCCGCCCTACGCTCCGGCGCGGCTCGGTCGGCAATGAAGAAAACTGTAATACACTGTTTTTATCTTCGAGGGTGCCGAAAGGTTTTTTTTTTTTTTTTTTTAGGAGAACCAAATAATTAGCCGCTCGACTTCTGTCCAATACGTTGAACATCTTCGAAAATTATAATATTTTCGATTCATTTATTTTTCTGAATACGTATGAATTTTTTCAGAATTTTTTGTAGTCCTTGAAAATTGCATTTTTCACAGCTTGAACATAGAAAAACGCGATTTTCAAAGATAGTATTCGGAAAAATAAAGAAAAATATTGTTATGGAAAAAAATAGTTAAGGTGTTGGGTAATTTTTGAGCAATTATTTTTATCGTTAATTTGTCAATAACATTTTGGAATTATTATGGCACTGTACCGTTCCGACTACCTTAAGTTTCCACTTATCGATCTGCTTCTATATGATATAATATCATGTAAAAATATGTCTATTGATTTTCCTTTTAAATTGGTTAAATTGCAATTAAATTGGATACTGCATTCCCGAGTAGCGGGAATGCAGTCACTCTATTGCACAACGCTTATTTCCACGGATTCTTCTGGAATGGCCAAAAGAAATTTCGGTCGAAAATGGACTGAAATTTTAGAACAATGGATCGCAGTTTCTGTTACCGACCGAGTTTATTTCGCGGCGCCTTAGCCAGTCGTAGCTGCGTCCGGAAATAAATGTGCGGCACCCTGTGAGCTGCAGACGCGGGGCAAAATGGGCTACCACAAAAGTTGCTAAAAAAAGCCTGGTATAAAAATGAGAGCATAAATGTCGCACACTCGCCACAGCAGGCTAACTTCTAAATCGGGCCGAATTAATAACGTCAGTTCCCGAGGTGATGAGGTTTCTCAGTGGCCCATTTTACCCCGAAATCCCGTGTTTTTAGAGCCTGTACTAACGATCACGATTTTTTGTGTTTTTTAATTTAACGGCCAATTAATAGCAACCGTTACTTTTTTATCCTCTCTGTTTAGCACCGTCGTCGCTATCTCAGAATTTATCCCGAAGCGGCTGTCCGGAGTTCTCGTTGTAAAAGCGGCTTTAATAGCCTCCGACGCCGCAGCTCGCCGGTCATTTCTGCTCGCGAAAGAGCGCCTTAATACCGCGATTATTATCGTATTCGGTTACACTCCCGACATAGTCGACGATCGCTAAACCGGAGCGCATAGATCGCATTCGCAGGTGCGCATGGGCGACCACTGGATTCTCCCTCGCGACAAAACCTTCGATCCTTCTCTCAGCAACGGAAAAAAAGCATGACTTCGCGACAGACTCGAGAGTGCCGCTACTCGAGCGCTTTCTCGATAAATCTCCGGCGAGCCTCGAGGAATCTCGGATAAGCGTCGAGTGCTGACGATTCCCTCGGTCCGGAGTTCGTCGCCGAGGCGCTCACGGTTCTCCGCAACCTACGGAGTAGGTCGGTAGGTTGTGCGACGCACCGGGCAGCGGGAAAGAGGCGTACGTGTAAGAACTCTGTAGTACACACTTACTCGTGTTGCGAGTGCGGCCCGTAAGGTGGGACCTGCCCCTGGGATATGCGAGAGAGAAAAGTTATGGGTCTTGAAGGAAACCGCGTCAGCACCGATCTCTCGGCCGCCTCTCCTTTTTCGGAGCCGCAACGTGTCGAGGAATAACTCCGGTCTCCCGTTTACTTCGCCGCCGGCGCTGTTAAGGAGTTTTGCGGAAAAATTTATTTTCACACGAGTAACTCGGCTGGGATCGCATCACAGAAAAAAAGAATTGTTGGATCAAGTAAAATTTGCTTGCGGGCTGCCAATGAAGTAAAAACGTTGTTTCAATTCTACTCTGAATTCGTACAATTTCATACCGGATTGAAACGATACATGTTACCTTGACAGTCTTGCTGTCGTTGTTTCAATATCATATGGAATTGTAAGAATTTAAAGTAATTTTTTTTTCAGTGATGGAAATAAAGGTGACTTGGGTTTTTAAAAATCGCTCTCTTATCGCTCGATCGATCACTTCGTCGCAGGACTGTTGTGGATTGGACATGGTTTGAAAATACCGAAAGTAGTGACTTAAAAAAAAAGTCTCAGAATTATTTTTTTGTGTTTCGATTATTATTTGTTTAGTCCAACGAGAGCGTGCGCGGTTGGTAACAGGAACTGTAATTAATGTTGTTGCGTTTTCTGACCGTTTCCGGTTGAAAGCGAATTCTTAGACGAAGCGCAAATCAATGCACGTTCGCGCAAGAATTTGCTCTCGAACGTAAATGGTTGGTGTGGTGGAAAAAACATTAATTGCAGTTTTTATTTCGTAACGTGGTAATTCGCATCGCCTCGAAGTCTTTATCCTGTGTATCGTGGCTGCATCGTACACTGTCGTCGGTTTTGCTTTTAGCTCGATAGACGATACGACATGATGCGAGACGATGGGCACCTGGATTTCCTAGCTCCATTGGGAGCCGACATATCGAAAATTACGAAAATCTACATTTTTCCAAAAGTGACTCAAAAAGGGAAAAATCGTTGCACAGTCGATTTTTTTTATTTCAAGGCTATATTCGATGTATTTTTTCCCGCTGATCACGAATATAACAATTATTTAACTCCCAACCCAATATTTTCCATTTAAATCCCAAAAATACGATTTTCCGTGCATAAAGTCGAGGCTTTCAATGTCTCACTGTACTTTAGCTCCAAAAAGGCCAGCGGATTCGTGTTCAGCGGAAAAAAATACGTCGAAATACGTGGCAGTTCATTTAAAAAAAAGAAAAAAACATTTGCTAAACTAAATATACATTTTCAGGTGAAATTCAAGGACATTCGAGGACATTTTTTAAGGTCAGGCGAAATTCAAGGGCAAATCCAGGACTCCAAGGTCTTCAAGGACCGATGGACACCATAATGTACAAAATATTTCGGACCAACCGGAACTTGAAAAAATTTCCCTACCAGTTGAAAAAATTCTATCGCAATCAAACACGCCGAAACGCGGGTTGGCCCTACTTTGCAGTCGAGAAAGTGCAAGAGCGGTGTCACAATATCCGGCCGTTGGCACGAAATGTCGCGGAAAGCTGTACGCCGCGACGTATAACGAAGGCGAAGGCGATGAAAAAATAAACGCGCCCCGTTGCCGAAGGGTGTGATGCCGCGGCGACAAAGAGGCGAAGAGATCGAAGAGCGCTTCTTGTTTGGCTTCGCGAAGTTTATCCACCGACTCTTTCATTTACCGTAAACTGCCTGCAGTCATTGACATCCAAGAAAACAAAGAAAAACCGAAGCAGACTGCGGTTCCAACAACTTGGCAAAGGTTCATTCTATAAACTGCCAATCACTGTACTGTTTACTCGGCAGCCAAAAAAAAAGGACTAAGAAATTCCGGGTGCCGTCGAGTGTACATTGCGACTCTTTCTATGTTTTCTCGATTTATTTCTCGATTTCCGGTGGATGCAAATTTTACCCCAGCGCATGTTCGCTTAGTAAAGCGAAAGTGTAATATTAAACGAGTTTCAGCTCTGCGATATTTACTTATTTTATGGATTGGAAGAGTTGGATCTGCACTTTCCCTCTCAAGTTAGTCCCTGCGGTACACTCAAGTCAATCAACAGTAACAGCTTATTTAGTTTGTTGGAATATGTTTTACGTATTCACCGAGTAATTTGCTTCTTTTATATTCAAGATCAGAAGGAAAGTTTAGAAAAGTTTAGTAACCTCGTAGCTCTGCTTCTTTCATAAACAACTGACTCTAATTTGTAAACGATTAATATTATCAGTAATGTTTTCCTGTCAATTCGTAAAGTATCTATCGAAAAACAAAATTAAATTTACAAATGTGACTTAAGAAGAACTACGTTAAAATATGCCTGTGGATTTATTGGCGTAAACTGAGTAATTTTCCTCTAAATTCATTGGAGTTTTTCTACATAAAGCAGGAACTCCTACCTAGATCCACTTCAGTTCGCACTATTACCCCTTTAATATATATACAAATCATTTTTGAAATCTTGCTATTACTTTCCACCTTAATATTAAATTGGGAGACTGATTGAAACGAAAATACGTATGTAATACAGTTTTCCCATAAACTAAATAAATAAATAATTAACTGCATAGCATTTGTCACTTTCATTTATATACGACATTTTGTAATTGCCGTAATTATGTTTGGCCGACGTGCATCCTCACCTTGTTAATGTCTCATGCCTAATTATAATAATAACAATAATAATAATGCATTTCTTTTGACCGTCTACTCAGCTTCAAACTGTGTCACTTTCGTTCCGATTTTTCGACGACCTATTTGGTCCGGAGAAAATATCTAAAATCTCTTACACCTGCCTCACGTAAAACCTTCGAAACATCGCCTATTGCCGACAGACTGGTCTGACTACTGTGCGACAGTCTTACGCAGTTTGCTACTCGCGCTCGTCGTCGAATTCTTTCGCTACGTTGCGTATACGGAAATGCACTTAGTGCGCATGCGTCGTAGATCGAAAATCTGGCCGCGCGATAGAACGCCTTGCCGTATAAGATTATTCTCCCGGGGAGATTCCAGCGTGAAAGAGACTTTAAAGGACACGAACGGGAGAGGCTGTCGGTTGTTCGACGATGTGGAGTGACTGCGTCAACGAAAAAAGTCCCGTGAGTCGGGAAAGAGTAATCGATATGCACGTGAAAAAGAGAAAAATAAAAGGGCGCATTCTGCCACAGAATGGAGCCGGGGTGTCTATGGTGTCCCCTCGGACTGCCTGGAGTTGCTTCCCCATTTCAACGGGGTGGGATTTCAACGTCAGAGAAAAAAAAATCAATGCCGTCTGCCCTCAACCCTTTCCATTGCTTCCTCCACATTTCGCGCCCAATGTTTGTAAACCCTCGACATCCAGTTGACTCAACTTACTTAGTTGAGCTTAAAAAATAATGTAATTTTTATTATGTAAAGAAATCCCTGTTTCGGTTCCGAAGTAGCCTTCTGGAAATGTTACCGCGTGGTTAATTTTGTCATTTTCTCTTCGTTTCTTTTTTGATTCCAAAACTCGCTACTGCGTCCTGTCCCAACCCATGTGCAATCCGCAGGTGATCAGGTTTAGTTTTAATTATAGTTTAAAATGATAATTCTGTTATTTCTTATTATTATTACTTTTCTTTGGTTACTTTAGTGTATACTACTTCATTAGTTCTGTTAGGGTAAAAGTGGGGAATATGGTCTGGTCCATATATCATTGATTTACGTGTTAATCAAGGTGGTCCATATTCACCACTTTTACCCTACACAATCCGGATGATGGGGTTTCCTATAGTTTTGTAATTGGGAGTGGCCGGCTTTTTATAGAAATAAATAAATAAATGAATGAATATAAGAAGCGCAGAAATGGCACGAGGTTCGTTTCCATGAATATTGAAGAGGTCGAGTGGCAAGTCACTTGGAGAGAGAGCTGCAAGTGTGTGGCTTCGATTTGGAATTCAAATTTGTTTTTAGCGTTAGAGCTACGTGAAACTTTCGTTGAATCTGGAGAGCGTGGGCAAATGGACGGCGAGCTGCACCCAGCAACAGATCGGTCGCTTCCAGAATTCTGTACGTGGGCTTGGCTTCGCGACCGTGCGGGAAGGAGCAATGCGGCCCGCCGCTACGATTTCTCGGAGAGCGGTGCACAGCGACAAATGTTGAATAAATAAAAAATCGGGACGGAAACGAGGAGAACGGAGAGCTACGCTGATCGCCCAGCGAGTTCGAGTTTGACCGGTGGGTCGCTTCTCGACAGGATTCGTGACCCAATTACCTTCATGATTAATTGATAAGGTAATCTCTCGCTTCGGCAACGGCACCACCTGCCGGCAGGTCGTCGGATACATCAATGCCAATTAAAGATTTTTACGGTCGTCGAATTATTGATAAGTGCAATCTTTTGGCACATTTACGTCTCTCCCCAAACAACTTACCAGAAAACAAGTCTACCCGATAGTAACTCTACCAAAATAGACAGCTGTAAGAACTCTACCATATAACAACTCGACCAGAAAACACCTATACCATATTTCAACTCTACCGTATTAGAACGCCACCAAAATCTTTACCAGAAATTAAAAAAAACTAAGGTAAACGGCCCAGTTTCCGCCGCTGTCCCAGTTACCGCCATTAATCGCAATTTATACTAATAATAAATACAGTATACGTTAAATACAAAGGAAATTGACGGCATATTGAAGAGCGGTTTACTCTTGATTAATGCCGCGATACGGATATTTTTAATAAAATATTCCCTTTAACAATTGAAGATGGCGGAAACTGGGACCTTACCAGAATCAACATAAAACTCTACCGAAATGGAAATAAAACTCTACCGGAATTACAATAAAATTCTACCAGAATTGCAATAAAACTCGACTAGAATTTCAATAAAGCTCTACCAGAATTGCAATAAAACTCTACCGGAATACAAGGCTACCATCTAGCCTTCTATTCTGGTAGAGTTTGATTTTGATTCTAGTAGTTTTATTTTGATTCTGGTAAAGTTTTATTTTGATTTTGGTAAATTTTTTTTTACGTTCTGGTAGAGATTTTGGTACAACTCTACCATACGGTAGAGTTGTATTATGGTAGAAATGTTTGGGGAGAGATGTTTTCTGGTAGAGTTGTGAGTGGCAGAGATGTAAATGTGCCAATCTTTTGATTCTTTATTTTTATATCTTTTGATTATTAAAAAAAAAATAATGTGAAGACTTTCATAAAAGAAATGAGAAATATGGGAGTACATTGACCGCTCGCCGCGACGACCGGGGCTGTTGCGGCTCGACTCGGCTACTTTCGAGCTCGTCCGACTCGGCTCGATGTAGCTCTAGGTCAGTTACCTGCTACCTCGGCCAGGCATTTAGATAATGCACCGCGATATGCCGAGCTTCGCCTCCGTGTACTTTCATAATCTCGGTGGCTGTTTCTTCATTCGCGTAAAAATAATCAGACGAATTACGGATGCGATAAAAAAAATACAAAACAATTGCTGGTCTCGACTTTTTTTGTCCTTCGGGAGCATCGACTGCTGATTGACGGTAACGAAGGCTCTTCGAAGTTTGCAATCGTCGGATAATTATCCCCGATCGCTGGACGAGTTTTCTTAGCGCTGCATTCCGTCTCGAGTCTCGAACTGGACGCCCGGCACTTCTTGCTTGAAAATTATCGAGCACTCTCGGCTTGAAATATCAGAGAAACGAGTTCGAGTTTATCGGCGCTCGAAGGCTGCAGCGACACCCTTCCGTAATTGCGGAATAATTAGCGCGAACCACTCGCACCGAAGGGTCGTCGAAATCGAGATACGAGCAATTTTAGTTCTCGTCCGATTACGCACAGTGTTCCACATACGATTTCCCCGCTGAACTCACGTGTGCGATACTATATGTATATTTATAAATGGCCCAGGCCGGCGGACCAGAAGCTAGCCAAAATTTACGGCCAGGTCGGCAACCAAGTGGAAACAGTATTTGCAGCGGGCAATCTTGAATTCCGGACGGTCATCCATCGCTCCTTTTAAGCGCATCGGTTTTTAGGGGGGACAGCGAGGCAAAATGGACTTTACCAATTTTTCGCGTTACATAAAAAAACAAAGTCTCGGCCCAAAATCGAAGACAGCGGTCCGTTTTGCCCCAGGGTTCCGTCTTACCCCGCTCTCCCGTGCCCACACAAGCACATCAGCTTGCCGACGCGAAAACAACGCGTGGGTCGAAGAAAGAAACTTTGGTCTCATCGGGTCCAATAAAACTTCGAATTTCGGTGCCTTCGTCAAAAAAACAAAAAAAAAATCACTTCCGTTCCAAGAAAACCAAATTTTTTAAAAATGAAAAATAACAGAACTCGTTTTTTAAATTATTATTATTATTTTTTTCTTTCTGTTACCAAGACGAGTTTTAGTATCCAAATCATCCGGCCGACACTCGATGATTCACGTTCTCACAGATTATTCCCTCTCCGCTGTACGTCACAAACTTTTAGGCTCGTTCTTCGCGCACATCTTCGATCGCGTACCGCCGGTTCGATATCGCGCAACCGGGACTCGTTTTGTGCGAAATTTATCGGAATTACTTTAGGATTAATTGGCAAGAGTTTCGCGCCGGTGAAAACTCGCCGAGGTACTCGACGAGGAGCAGCGAGCACGAGAGACTATTCCGCCGAGAGTTACAGGATAAGAGAATCCCAACCGGGGCCCTCCTCGTGCCCGAAGAACTCGCACTGTTTCGTATGTGGATCGCCTTGCACGCACCGATGATCACGTTAACCGTTTATAACGTGGGGTTGTTATACTCTCGGCTGTTAGACGAATCGGACGAGATTTTCTCGTGCACCCGCTATATCGCTGCCCCATCGAATAAGTTCCACAATTCGACAAGCGAATATTCACGAAATTTTTTAAAAATTTGTAACGACAAATAAGTATTTGTAATGTTAGAACGATGCGGGTATAAATGAATTGTCGTTGGATATATATATACTTAGTTTATTTGAATCGCAGCGGTTAATTAGGAGAGTTTCGGGAGAGTGTACCGTTTGACTGCTCGAGCTGGACTGATGATGATGGTGCGAGGCTGAGGGCCTCGGACCCCGTAACAAAGCCGCGACGAACTGTCGCGACGCGATAAGGGCCTTCTCACGAAACAAACGTTTGATAAAGGTAATAAATTACATTCACATCTAAGCTTAATATCACTTTTTTATAGACAAATAGTAAAATGATTTTCGTTTTTGTTGTAAAAAAAATTGAAAATTATCGATTAGTGGAAATTTATTTTTCCACTCGAATGATATTTACGTTTCGTTTAAAGTCGACGATTAATAAATTTGTTGATGGTTTGAAGTGTAAAAATGCAAAACAATATGCAGGGATATCAAGTTTATTTACAACGTTTTTTTATTTTTTAAGTAAAAATGTGAACATTTTTAATTAGCGGGAAGTTATCTCTCCGTTCGACTGAAGAAACAGTTAGAGGTTCGAATTAAATATCCTATTAAGGCGATAGCGAGAAACGAGCCTCCGCGGCAAATGTACGGACAGATTACCGCAAATCCAGTAGATCGACAAATAAAGAATCGCCGTTTATCACGATGGAATGTTTTTACTGTTAGAAAAATGGTCGGGCGGATGTGCGATATCGCGAAAAGTGTAACGGCCTGGAATCGATAAGGTTGTTAGACGAATCGGATGAGATTTTCTTGCATTCCCGCTATGTCGTTGCTCAAGCGCAGAGCGACCATTCGCGGAAATTAGTCACGACATTTTTAACGAGAAACAAGTACTTCACTTTCAAACGTTTGGTAAAAATGATGACATTTACGTTTACGCTTAATATCACTTTTTTATACACTCAGATCGGGATATTTGGTTTTTTATTTTTTCACTTTTACAGATTAAATGTCATGTTCTAAGAAAAATGATATATCCGCAGCTATTAATAGCCACTGTATTAATACAACTTTAACCACAACAACTGTCAAACACATGGTCTGGTTTATTCGACTGAAATAAGACATCGAACGACTCTAGCTTCAAGCTTCAATCCCGACCTGATGACATATCCCAATTCAATCCCAACCTCATGAAAATATAATGAATTGACGCACGACAGTGAATCAAGGAGCATTTCTTAAGCAACAATAACACATATAAAAAATGCGAGTTATTTTGGTCATGCATTTTTTGAAGTGGGAAAAATACATTTGTATGCACGGATATCAAAAAGATTTTTTGTTTATTTTTTTTAATAAACATGTGAATTCTAAATTAGCGTTATCTATCCGTTCGACTGAAGAAACAGTTAGCGGTTCGGATTAAATATGCTATTAAGGAGACATAACGAGAAACGAGCCTGTATGGTGAATATGCGTGGATATTACCGTAAATCCAAGTAGATGGACAAATAAAGAATCGCCGTTTATCATGAGTGAATGTTTTTACTGTTGGAAAAATGGCCGGTCGGATGTGCGTTATCGCGGAAAGTGTAACACCTCGGAATCGATAAGGGTCGCGGTGGTTTAGAGAAGGTGTTCACACGATATCCGTGGGTGGCCCAGCGAGCTTGCAACGGCAACGGCGAAACTCACGACGATACGGTCCCGAGATAGGACAGAAGTCTCCGAGTATTCGTGGAGATAGGGGACTGTGCACAGCAGCGGCGAGACGCTGATAAGGGTTATCAGATGACAGTATATATCGCGTGCAGTTGAGCCCAACTCTCTGTGAAGCTTCCAGCAGGCAGAGAGGCTTTTGACACTGCTCGCGATGTACCGTTTCACTTTACGCCGGATATTCGAAACTCGGAATCGCGTAAGTGGCGAGCGTCTGAAGCGTTCACCCGATACCGACGTGAACTTGGATTATACGCAGGGGTTCCGCATTTACAAATATACGGAATGAATTTTAAGAAGGTATTATACTGAGTTTTAAATGTAAAAATACCGAAAAAAAATTGACAAATAATAGCGCATCGTGAAGAAAGTTTTTCAAACAGATGACAGTGTATGTCGCGTGTAGTTGAGTCCAACTCTCTGTGAAGCTTTGAGTAGGGCGGAGGGGTTTGGGGTAGATTGCGGTGTACCGTTTCACTTTTCACCGGATATTCGAAACTCGGAATCGTGTAAGTGGCGAACGTCTGAATCTTTTCACCCGATGCCGGGGAGATCTTGGATTACGCGCCGCTGTTCTGGATTTACATATCAAAATATGTCAAAATATATCCAAATATATCCAAATATATCCAAATATGTCCAAATATGTCCAAATATGTCCAAATATGTCCAAATATGTCCAAATATGTCCAAATATGTCCAAATATGTCCAAATATATCCAAATATGTCCAAATATGTCCAAATATGTCCAAATATGTCCAATGCATATTTTAGAAAGTGTTCTGTATTTAGAATATAAAAATTCCGAAAAAAGAATTGACGAATAGTATTGCATCGTAAATAAAGTTGATCGAACTCGATAGATTTCGTCGTAAAATTTTCTTTTACTAACGTGTAAAAGAAAAAAGACGGAAAATCCGTCTATAATTTAAAAAATGTTAACTTGCGAATTACAACGGGTAATATCCGGTGGATTCAAGTCTAGAACGAACGCATGAACCGCGCGGACTTCGCTTTAATTTTCAATGCAAAATCATGTATTTTGAAAATATAATGAATTTTTTCTTTTTTTTTTCTTTGCAAGAATTAGGTCAAACCTGCATTACGTATCGTGATAGCCGGACTAATAACGTTCGCGTAATCTGCATAATGAGCGCGGCTAGCTGCTCGTAAGAATCACTCCTCTGACGCGTTACGGCGAGATGCACAGTGCCTCGGGTACACGCAAGCGTGAAGGGATAGTGAATAATCCTGTCTAGAACGTGTCGGTGAGTCTCGGTACATTGTATATTAACCATTAACGATATATAACTCGCACGTTTCCGCACATCGATACAGTTAGAAAATATATCAATTTATATCGGCATACTCGGGACGAGACTTGTGGCCCGTGACTGATTGAATGCATCGTACCCCTCCAGGTACAAGGTACAAGGTACAAGGTACAAGATACAAGATACAAGATACAAGATACAAGATACAAGATACAAGATACAAGATACAAGATACAAGATACAAGATACAAGGTACAAGGTACAAGGTACAAGGTACAAGGTACAAGATACAAGGTACAAGATACAAGGTACAAGGTACAAGGTACAAGGTACAAGGTACAAGGTACAAGGTACAAAGTACAAGGTACAAGGTACAAGGTACAAGGTACAAGGTACAAAATACAAGGTACAAGGTACAAGGTACAGGACGATCAGTGGCGCGGTTGCCGCCCGGAAATTCCAACCGATCTTATCCGCGATTGGCGCGTCTGCGCATTAGCGTCTTCATCATTACACATATAGCAATTTAGAGCAACTCCAGTATTAGTGCCCGGCAAGTTATTATTACGTTCGAAGAACCTCGGCAACTTATTATTCGTACATTGTCGGGTTGACGACCCGCGACGCCGCGGATTGTCCCACTATCGCGGAGACCCGGATACAATAGCCGAATGATGCTGGGATGGACCAAACACAAGTTTGGCGCTACGCGCGCTATCCAAACCCCCGTAACTCTCCGACGAACGAAGAACGGAACGAATCGGGATCACCGAGCGTTTATAATACACACCCGGCGAGACTCGTCGTCAGCGAAGATATTTTCGAGATTCGACAACGATGATGTAAGAGATTCTCGCCGCAAGCCATCTCCGCGATGCGCTCGTGAACCGTCCGGTCTTAGACTTCCTTCGAGACTTCTCGCATCGTTCCACACCCGATCCTTCGTGACCATCAAGCGGAAATTCTCTAATCAACGAATCGCCACGCTTTATGGAATATTCTACCGTCGAGCTCTCCTTTGGAGTTTCTTTTTGGTTTTTTCTTCTTCGACACTCTGCTCCATACTGATCGTTACGCTTTTGGAAAGCGATGGCGAAGCATTCGACAGCGAGAGTGATCGAAGAGAAAATAGATTTATTTTAAAACTGCTTACCCGTGTTTTTTGTCACAATTCCGTTTTCAGATTTCTAAAAATATTTTTCGTATAACTTGCATGGAATGTAACGAATACTTGACAAAAATAAATAATTCAATAGTTATGGCACAAAATTATTGTTTGAAAACCCCGAAAACCCCAACTTTTGCCCAAAATGTTATATTCAAGTTAATAATTTCGATTGTTCGTCGGCGCGTGCAAACTGTGGCCAGGTTGGGCTGCTCCCTACTGGTACAGGTCGTCCAAGCTAATTGTTTGAAGAAGTCAATCATTTAACGCTCGGAGATCGATCGTCATCCAATATGTGTTATATTTTTGTTCGTATGGGAAATTCTATTTTTAGCAGAAAGGAACGAAATTTCGAAAAGTGCGACGTGTTCCATTTCGCTGCCAATTTTTCAGGGTATTCACTGATGCGTGAAAAAGCCACAAAAAAATTGGCAAAGGGGAACTCTACCTAGTTGCTAAGCAAAAGAACATAAAAATAAAAACAATTGTAAAAAAAAATTCCCAAACGATGCATTCAATGGCAACGTAGCCAACAGTGGATTGATGTGTCGAAAAAAAAGTGGCGGAGTTGACAAAGAATACCTCATATGCAGATAAAACTACACATGCTCTTTGATCTTTGCTCCCTGCGACTCGACAGACTGCGATTAAAAAAAGAAACAACATAAAGTGGCAAAGAAAACTTTTCCGTTCAACCCTTTCAGAACTTTTCACGTCGTCGCATCGAGGTCGCGACTTTTGCATTTTTCCTCAATAGGGAAGGCTGCGCGCACCTTCGCCGCCGCAGGCGGACGGAAGCTCAGGGGAGTGCTCGTGTGTGCCCGCGCACATGCACTCGGTAAGGCGGTCGAATGCGGAAGGGATCGGCGAGCCGCTGCCGCTGCTAAGTCGATCCACTTCGAGTTACCGCGAGACCCATACAGCATACAGCGGTGTAATACAGCAGCTAGCGCTATTTATACACCTGCGCATACGTGCCTAGAGCTCGCGAACCGGCGAGACTCGCGATTCTCCTCTCTCCCTCGCGACGACCCCGTCGGCTCGGAGCTCCGATCCTTGTGCTCCACATTACCGCCAGTCGCTGGAGAGACTTTCGCGGCTCTCGAACGTACGTTCAACGACACGATTGATTATGGGCAAGGCTAGAACTTTTTAACGATCAAAATTTCCGTCGCCCCCGGTTGCGAATTTCTAAATTAATGAACGTTCGGATATGGAGGGACCAATTATAGGAGTTTTTAAAGTAGGAAATAAAAATAAAGCGCGCAAAGTACTGACAATACAGTTAAATCGAAAAATAAGTATTAGATTGGACAAGATTTAATAACAATGAAACGGAATTGACGGAAATTCGAAAACCATACATTTGACTGTTCGAATCCTACGACTAGAAATATTGAGACTGTGTACAATTTCTAATCCATCAGAACGGAAGGAACAGATAAGATGAATGATAAAAAAAATAGCGAAATATCAAAAAATCCTGTGGCACGTCTAGATTGGACAAAATTTAATAATGAAACGATAGCATTTACGGAAATTGGAAAACCATACATTTAACTGTTTTCAATCCTACGACTACAAATCTTAAGACTGTCTACAATTTCTAATCCATCAGAATGAAACGACCAGATAAGACGAATGATAAAAAATAGCGAAAGATCAAAAAAATCCTATTCAAGAAAAAACAAGAATTCCAAACAACCCACTTTTTTCGATGTCGGAGCTCGCGAGGATTGGAGCTTACAAAGTTTAGAAATATGGGTCGTTTTACATTTGCCTATTTGAAATTTTGACGCCCCACCTCCGAGCACCGCGCCTCGTGTTCCACATTGCCGCCGGTCGCTCGACAGACTTTCCCAGCTCCCGAGCGTTCATTCGGGACACGATTGATTATGTATACACCCGACCGAGCGCCGATTAAACTCGCTTGCTTTGCTCGTATTCGCATGTTTCGTTATCGATCAAACACACGTCTCTGCGTCGAAAATCGAGCCGCGATTTTTTTCCTCTCGTCCGATTCAACGATCGCGTGAAATTCCGACGATTGATTTATTTCTCTCGATCCACGCGAGGGCTTATCGTAATCGGCGGAAGCGATAGACGGCGGATAAGCGAACGAGCGGCGATGTCCACTGCGTCGGGTCGCTCGATCGCGTCGATGTGGGAGTAATTACCGGTAGCGCCGACGCGCTGTATGAAACTCGAGAGGAAAGATAAAAAAAAACGACGGCAAGAACGGGAGACACTTAATTACGAGAAAAACACATTTGCAGAGGGCGCGGCCGCCGGCGCGTACGCGAGCCTCTCGACTAATCGCTATTCTCGCACGGCCGAGCGAGCACGCACTTTTCAACGTCACGTTTTTCGTGTCTCAAGGTTCTTTCGACCGTGTTTTGAACGTGGAAATAAATTGTTGTTTTTTATGTAAATTAAGTTTCGCCAACGTTCCTACATCGTCGCCGAAATATTAAATAATTTTTACAATAAACCGTACGACCTTAAGACAATAATATTCACGGTAAGGTTGTAAAGATCGTAATTTCTTATGAAAAAGTTGAAATAAATTTGTTTAAATTAAGTTTCGTCAACGTTCCTACATCGTTGCCGAAATATTAAATGATTTTTACAACGATTCGTACGACCGTAAGACAATAATAATCACGGTAAGATTGTAAAGATCGTAATCTCATGTGAAAAAGTATTAAATAAAATTATATTAACATACACCGCAAAAAATTGTCTATTAGTTAAGCATCGTTATTTTGAACGATCCTAAAAAAAATTAAACATGTTACCTGCACGAACCTTAATCGGAGCTGCACTCGAGCGAGCGACTAATTAGGGAGGGTCAATCAAAATTAATAAATCATGAGAGAAAAAGAAAATGAGGAAAAAAAATCCGAACTGTTTTCGAACGCGCGAATAAAGTACGGTGAAGCTTCGCGCATGGTAACGCGATCGGTAAGGCGAATTAACGAGGTTTTTTTTTTTCGCCGCTCAGTATTGCAGAAACCGCGCTGTGTGGGCGCTGCAGATCGGTTCGCCGTCGGCGATTGTGAAAGTTTCCAAGTACAAACGCCCGACGAGGATTTTAACGATAACTCTCGTCGAGAGGAGCCCGAGAAGCGTACCTTGGATGGTATTTGCATACGAGTTTCTCACCTGACATGTGTATGGGTATCCGTGCATTTCACGCTCGTACGGATAGAGATAAAGGATAATAACGCATTGTTCATAACCACCCACCGGCGCCCACTCATCGTTCGATTCTCGTTCGACTCCGCGGCGCGTATTACGTCGATTTTACAAGTGCGGGCGAGGCCGAAGATCGAAGCATTTATCGCATCAGTGAAATCTCTCACCTGCGTCGATCGCCGTGCCATTCCAACATTGTCTATGTTTATTTCTTCCTCGCTCAACTCTCCGTTCCCACGATTCGGCGGGGAAATCAATCACGCATCGGAACACATCTTGTACACTTAACAAAAATGTCTTCGACGCAAAGATACAACCTGTCTCGTTAATATTAGTTATTTCTCTTCATTTCACTGCAACATGTTTTTTTATCTAAAAAAGAATGCGAAGTTAACAAGAAAAGGTTGCAAAAGTAGAGTGAAAAAAAAATCGGTTTTCAACCGGAATTTCAACACGATAAAAAAATTGATAAGATAAAGGTCCAAAAATTATTAAAAAATGTAATAGCAACGGGAAGAACCTTGTCAAATTTGGTCAAAATTAGGAAATAATTATGCATCTTTCTGGACAAGAAACATTCACATTTTAGGAATTCCCTTTTGTTAAGCGGCTCTTAATTTTTATCTCTACTGCTTTTTTATATGAGAGAGCTCAACTTTTACCACATTTTTGGGAGACCACTTTTCAGCGGACTTTATCCACATGGGAATTTATCCACATTTTAGGAGTCCCCTTTTGTTAAGCGACTCTTAATGTTTACCTCATTTAAAAAAAAATTTCTGAAGTTTTGATACTCATTACCATACTCATTTCCTATAATCATCATTCAACAGTTTTAACAGATACGCCGTTTGAATAAAAAAATTTTCATCGCCGATAGCTGCATTTTTATATGAGAGAGCTCACCTGCTTATCAAAGTGTTTCGAGTCTGACGTTGATCCATCGGTACACGTCCCCGGCGGTGAGGAACGCGAACCGAGGGTCTCCAGTTAATTTTGATTGACGCCGGTAATGCACCGGGGCATGCTCGAGACGCGCGGAAGTGACTCGAGTAAAACTCTCGTACTTTGATGAGCTACAGACGGGGAGACCGAACGAGCGAGTAACCCCAAGAAGTAGAAGTATAAGGAGAGGAAAAATAAGAAAAGCTGCGATATTCTCAGTGCGAGAGACTCGAGAAATGCTTTCGCAGAAATTTCCCCTACCGACAGCCTCACAAATATAGGCGCATGCGAAAGTGAGAAGTTGACGACTGTACGAGTTGTTTTGGATTCCCGAAGGAAGTACCAAAATAGAAAAGGGTAAAACTCACCGGCGGCGACTGGAATGTTTTTTTTCTTGAACCATTTAACATCTCGTCGCCTTTTTTTGGTTCGAACCACCAAAAACATGGTTGCCACGAAATTCCCCAACTGGAATTCCCGGACTTTTCGCGGTTTTCCAGAGCAAAAGTTTAATTTTTCCAGTCTATCGACCAGGGTAGGGTAGGACGATTTATAATAATATAAAATATAATATATAATGATCATCAATACATTAAACTCGCACTACTGAAAAGAATGCGCTTGCGGGCTGCCGAAGAAAAAAAGGTTTGTTTCAATTCTACCTTCAATTCTTATAATTCCATATGATATTCCATATCAACGACGGCAAGACTGTCAAGGCGACATTTTTTCGTTGCAATCCGGTATGAAATTGTACGAATTGAAAGTAGAATTGACACAAAATTTTTTTTCAGCGGAAAGAGAATTGTACTTCAATCAATGATTTTTTTTTCAGAGCAGTTCACAATATTAAAAATTCTCAACGAAAATAATGTCACGACTAAAGCACGGAATTAATTGAAAAATATCAGATTCAAAAAACTTCCAGAGTTAAAAAAAAATTCTGACTTTTCCCTGACTTTTCAAGGTCTCAACAAATCCCCCGACTTTTCCCGGTTTTCCAGGTGAATTGCAGCCATGAAAATCTATTTTTTAGAAACTAGTCTTTCTTTTACCGAGGGTGTAAAATTTCCGACGGTGTCGGACGCCGGATAAGGTTTTCTCGTTGCGGCGCTTTTAACGTATCGGTTGTGAATTATGAATTACAGGAGAGTTGTAATATGGACGGTGGCACCTTCGAGCCCGTTTTACTTCTCGATCTTTGCGGCACGTAGGTGGACTTCATTCCACGAGCCCACACGGTTTCGACAATCTCGGCTGGAAGTCTCGTAACGCGTCCACACATCGGCTGTGGAAAGAGTCGAGGGCGAGATCGAGAGAGGGCTTCGACGACGATATATTTATTATAAAATAGCGAGAAAGTGTTCGAGCATGTGGCGATCTCAACCTACTAATTAGTTGTGCAAGGGGGCCTCTCTTATCTCTCAGCGGCGTGAGTGAAATCTAAAATCTTTTTCGAATCTCCCGCCAAGGCATGTCGCGTCGTCCGGTTATACTATATAAATTATCATACGAGCAAGAAAATTCTCCATAGCGTGATCTATAATCATGAGGAAATTGCGAGGAATGAAAAATTGTAAAGCTATTACCCGAGACGGAGTGGCAAGGAGAGGGGCGGTGAGAGGGAGAGGGGGGAGGGGAAGTATAGCTGTAATTTTATGTGCATTACGTGCTCTCATGGAACGTATACATACTTAAGAGTATGCGAAATACCACGGTCGGTAATAAAAACTGTAATTGATTCTTTTTATGGTTCTGACCATCCGCGAAGAAAAACAAATTCCTACATGAAGCTAGATTGATATTCGATTAATGTAAGAATTTACTTTGGTCAAAAATGATCCGCAGTGAAAAAAAAAAACAAAACGAACACATTACAGTTCTTGTGAAGCGATATTCCGGGAAACGGAATGGCAAGGACGGAAGGGGGAGGTATAGTTGCAATACTGTGCGTTTCGTGCTCTCATGAAATATTTACAGACTTAAGAGTATGAAAAATACCACGGTCGGTAATAAAATCTGTAATTTTTTTTTATGGCACCGACTAAAGCGAATGTACACAGTAAAAAAGATTTAACAACCTTTTTGTCCACAAATGTCCATATTTAGTTGTCGAATTTACAAAAAATACTCGTAAGATTAACAAACATTTTTGTAAAGTGGACAAGATATTTTTTGTAAAATTAACACTAAAAGAATTGTGGACATTTCTGGACAAGAAACTTTAGTATCTGTTTTAGAGTGCATGAAGCTAAATTGATATCCAATTAATGAAAGAATTTGTTTTTAATCATAGAAGATCCGCAATGCAAGAAAAAAAAAATTACAGTCTTTGGTCCCGACTGAGCCCGGGTTGGGCGGTGAGCGAGGGATCTCGCACCATCTTAAGACTCGGAGAGACGCGTGAGACCGTTGTTGTTCATGCTACTATGAAGAAGCAAGTACGCGAAGGGGACTACGCCTTCTTGTGACTTGCGGAGCCCTCTCGTCGATTATTCGCCGGATATTTATCGGCCGGAAGATGCGGCTCGCCCAAATATCTCTCTCTCCTTCTTTCTTTGTCTCTCTCACGAACACGCGTAAACGTTCAACGATTCCTTCGCTTCACCCGCGCATATAAGGACAAACCCACGTAGACACGCGCATGCGAACCTGGTCAAGGGAGCACACCGTTTCGTAACACGAATTAATAATTCGTCATGTTGCTCAGAGACTTTCACAGTGGTTCTCATTACGCGGGAATGATTTTTTTTTCCTTAGCAAAATTCACGGTAATGAAAAACAAATTGTTTTTGAACATCGTTGATTTTTTTAACGACTCTTCGAGGAATGTTTTATTCAGTTAATTAAGAAAGTTTGAGGTCAGATGAACTATTATCACATTCTTCATTGGAATCGAGTAATGAGAATGAAATTTCATTACCCAATCTCAATTTCGAATCTGCATAATTATGCAGTTATTCAAATTAAAAAATCGATAAATATATATTTCTTTCAAGTAATGCAGTCTGCTTCGGAAAATATTTTTCTTCGATACGACTATCGACGAACATGCTGGTTCCGAATAAATGAATTTTGAGATTCGAAAACCGTGTCTACAAATGAGAAGCAATTAAATTCGGAATGGTTGAAATTCTCCGTAATTGCTGCACGCCTCGAGTTATCGGAAATGCATTTTCTCGGGGCAGTGCAACATATCAGCTGGGGTTGTAAAGATATCGTGAGTATACACCGAAATCTACCGCACACCCTGCCGGTTCATCTTTTTATCTAATCGCGTTAACCAAATAACCGATAATGCCCGATCGAGTGACTCGTCGGTTCTTCAAAAGTCGTCTCGACTTCCGATGCGCGGCGAGTAACTCGAATTCAACGCGCAACGGCAAGGGTGCATGTGTGCGGATGGAGTTATCGAAAGTAAAATGTACCTTCGCCTTGGAAACGCCATTCTTGGCCATTACCGGTGACCATGATCGCTCAGCTGCGCTGGCGCGATCGCGACGTCGTGCATGTGGCGGAAGAAAACAAGCTCGCGTTTTATAGCGTTACATTGAACGCGGTGAATATCGCGAACGAAGTGTTACGGAGACTTCGCGGTCACCTCGGGATGCACTGAGGTATTAAGGACATGCGAATTACCACGGTCGGTATTAACCATAATGCTATTTATTTTTTTCAAGTACACTTTAAAAGAAATTCGTTTGAAATTTAATGTAGCGGACTGGACGGTTTACGGTGAAAATTGGTATATTAAATTTCATGTGCAATTGTGAAAAAAATTAATGTTCAGGGTATTAAAAACATTCATATAATACTTTAATTTTTAATAGTCTACGTTAGTTTCAATGAAACTTTGGTGAAGTTGTACAGTGAAATTTAAGCAAATGATTGGATTTAAAGAAATTTATAGTAAAATCAGAAGGAAATTATTAAAAATGAAGTGTTTCTACAGTTTTTAATATACTGTAAGTCAATATTTTCATTAAAATTGTTCATGAATTTTAATATACCAATTTGTGCACAAGAACTGTTAATCATACGTCATTAAATTTCATACGAATTTTTTGTTAGTCTGTAACTAATTGACCCATCGGAATCCTATTTCCGTTTGATGATAGAGTTTGAGAACCCTCCGGAAAAAAATTCATTTCGCAGCCTCTTATGGCGATGTGAAATATGTCAACTTTTTTATCTCAGAATGTCTTATGACCCTTGAAAAAAAAATAGATTACAGCTTTCGAACATGATTGCTCGGCCCCGCTGGCGATCGTGGCGTCGCGTATGTAGCGGAAGAAAATGAACTCGCGCATTATAGCATTACATTGAACGTGGTGAATATCGCGAACGAATTGTTATGGAGTCTTCGCGGTTACCAGGAGATATACTGAAGCATTAAGGGCGTGCGAATCACCACGGTCGATAATGAAAACTGTAAAGCTATTTTTTTTTTAAATTAATGTACGGTATTGGACGCTCTTTCACATAAACTGTTTCCGAAATTTCAAACACATGCCCGTTGCAATTTGACAGAAAAGTGTATATTTCTAATGCAAGATTTTGTAAATTTGAGGCAAAATATTTGTAATTTTAATATCCGGCATTATAATTTTACAAAAAATAAAGTAAAATAATATTGAACTAATGTAAGTAATGATAGGAAATTTCAAGTTCCAGCACATGAAATTTACAATTAACTTTAAACAGTGTTACAGTTTTTATTACCGACGGAGTCCGGCTCAAGGTCTTCACGGCCGAAGAAGGTTCCTCACGCCCTTAAGCTCTCGCGGCGTGAACCGCGGGGGGGGGGGGGGGGGGCGGGGGGCCCTGGGGGCGCCGGGGGGGTGGGCCGACCCCCGAACAAGAAAAAAAAAGGGAAGGGGGGGAGAGAATTTCCGTTCGGTCACGGTGTGAACCGGTGAGACCAAAGAAAACGATGGACAAGTTGAAATTGTATCGTCGGCAACTCGGGCAACTCTCCGTCTCTCTCCTTACCGGAGGTCTGGGGTAAAAACGAAAGGGAATGAAAAAGGGAACGAAAGAGAAGTCGCGTCCCATTCAACCAGTGCAGCTGCAGCAATTTCCTCTTTGATCCGAGAAAGTCCGAGACGTTCCTCTCCCCGCACGAAATATAACTATCCACACAATATCCCAGTGTCAACCAGGTAGTCGAAGATCTGTTGAGTACTGAGGACGTCAAAGAACTTAATGCAATTTTTTATTATGTCCGAAACAGCCTTATGCTGAGATCCTTCTCTCTCAACGAATAAGATGTATTCTATTTATTTGTTGTACCTCCTTGCTATGAGAGATCTCGATGTACTCTATATAAGTAATAAATCTATCTATATACACTGCGAAAAAAAATAAATGGTTGGATTAAGGAGGGAGTTTCGCTGCGCGCTGACTTCGCATAAGTTCGACAACAATAAGAGAAAATTGCAAGTACTTTTTGATGGCGTAAAAATCTGAAAAAAATCATGTATACTAAA
>JAPYZD010001613.1:0-19719 GCA_030522725.1 Ichneumoninae sp. B BG-2022a
TTTCCGTAGTTTCCCCGTGTCCCTGG
Source organism: Ichneumoninae sp. B BG-2022a (assembly GCA_030522725.1). NCBI lineage: Eukaryota > Metazoa > Arthropoda > Insecta > Hymenoptera > Ichneumonidae > Ichneumoninae sp. B BG-2022a. Next base: position 27 of record JAPYZD010001613.1, read on the forward strand.
CAAATGCGGTACAGTGTAGCTAAGTCGGCTACGGACGCACTGGAAGTTAGGTAGCTTAGCTGAGTGCGGGTATCGGGATAGGGTTAGGGTTCCGTAAAAACCCGACAGGGTATACGGTGGAATTGGAACAATAATAAAAAAAAAATTTCAAAAACTTACATATATAAGGGTGTCATGCTTGGGTTCTTGGCAACTGTGGTTTATTGCGGCAACAATTTCAGCTGGTTGTACTCCAGTGACAGCAAGATGTCACGAGAGCGAGCTTTCCACACCACAGAAGTTGGCTCAAGGACGATTTGTGCTCCCAGAGGATCGCACACAAATAATAGCCGGTTTAATAAGAACGCCATGAGCACTCAAGAGGAAAGAACAAAATCACAATGAAAAGACCCAGACCAAATAAACGTCGTTCTGAAGAGGACCTCGACCGGGGTCGAAACGTAATAGTCTCTTCATTAAAAACCAAAAAGAGGACTCCCAAATTAGACCTTTCCGAATCAGCAGCAAACCAAAGAAATAAATTTTCCCATCCGTCAAAGCATTTGACAACTACAATATATATAAGTTTATCCATTTGTAGGTTGGTATTAATTAATGAGAAAAAGAGTTACCGAAAAGTTTCGTGCACAAAGGCAGCACATCGCCCGGGATTGGGATTGGCCGGTGGTTAAAAGTTTTTAGCAGCAATTTAGAAACTCGGTAGTCCCACGGCCGCGGGAGACGAGAGAAAACGTCCCGAAGCCAATTATTTCGTAATTGCCGTGTAAGTGGGGCGAGGCTCGTTAAGGACAAGCAAAAAAAACCAATAGTGAAATTTGAAAGACCTCGGTTGGTGCAGTGGCTGGATAAATTTGACATCGTTACTTTCAATTCCATAACGTTTTTCGGACTCAGGGAAGATTTTCCAGATTATACTAAAGTTATTCATTAGTCATTGCAGTAGGACCCAGCTTATCCGACCTTCGATTGTCCGAGCTTCCGCGTTTTCTGAGGGACTCAACTCATCCGCGTCCTCCGCGTTAACCGAAGTGTAAGCTCGGATAATACGGAAAACTCGGATGAAACGGATAACGCAGCATTTTCGCGGAGTAGTAACTGCTACATTGTAGCATACCGGCTTAAACTTGTACGAGCTTGCTGCGACTTTATATTGCGAACTGTAAAGTACATCGTTTCCGATTCCGGAGTCAATGATTTTTTGAACATCGGGATGTCTCAAAAAAGGAATAAAGTCGTAAATTGTATTATTTTTTTAAATATATAATAGTAGTACAAGTTTGCATTGAGTATGTCATCCGTGTTAACCGAGTTTTCGCTTATCCTACTTACGCTCTCCCCACATTACCTCGGATAAACGAGGTTCTACTGTAGATCATCAGAGCCAATGTGCATGGCTGTTATTTTGTTGAACCCAATATTTCATTAGAAGTATCGAATCCGATTACGCAAACTTTGGTTTTGAGACTTTGTGCCGCAAGTTTGGGAAAGTTATAATTCCGTACCTTGAGTACGCCTCTCGGATATGTCGCCCATACGAGCAGACACACGTTAATTCGATAGAAACGGTTCAACACAAATTCTTGCGTTTTGCTGCTTATAGACTAAATCGTCCAATGGACGATTTTATGTTTATTATTAATGTTTTATGTTTGATTATTATGTTTAATGATTATTATGTTTCTTTCAACACTCTTAATGGCTTTGTCGAATGCCCCGACGTGCTCCAGGATTTCGTTAGGAGGGTCCATGTTCGGTAGACTAGGAATCGGGAGCTTTACGCCATCCCAACCCAGCGAACAAATTATGGCCATCGTTCTCATTGTGATCTGACTGATCAGACTGTGATCTGAACAGCTTATACACCGCCCAGTTACTACACTGTTTAATACTCGTAACGAAAGTACCTTATTCTTATTCTTTGTAGTGCGCATGCCTGTAAAGTTGAAATGTTAAGTATTGTGTCACTTTTCTTATTGTAATCACATTTGCGATTTCTGTTCTACTGTAAAAAGGGTTCGTCCCGTGAAATCAATAAATAAATAAAATAAACAAATAAATAAATAATCAATTTTACTGCATTCTTGGGTCCGTTGTTGAGTTCGAATCGTATAAGCATTGTCGAAGAAGTTTGCGACAATGCTTACAGCGCATGCCAATCCATATCGATGTTCCGAAGTCAAAAGAGCTTTATCTAATTAAAGTATCTAATATGATGTAGTAGGGTGTAGCCCAGTTTTAAGGGTACATCATGGAGATGTACCAAAGCTCTGATACCGGTGATAGCTAGGTTCGTAGCTTAGGGAGAGATAGGTCTCGAGGCCAATCGGCCCCTAATTGCTGTGAAGCGCGCAAAGGTCGTCAAGATAAATAGAGTCGGGTGAAGGAGGGTAAGGGGAGGTTGCAAGTTGGGGTGGCACGACGGTGCTTTGTGGCGGAATGGGGGTGGTGAGGTGAACGGTTGCTATAGCGAATCCTTGATGCTCCATCCTTGAAGTGAACTCCAAGGATGAAGCGTCACGAACGAAGGACGAACTTGTATCATCCTCTTGAAATTTCGCTGAATGTAGTCTGTCGCAGCGACGACGTTCGTTTTCTAACGAATCGCTTCGCATCCTCTGGATCTTCACGAAAAATCCAAAAACCAGAGGTACATGGCGAATGAGGTTTTGGTACACTGATAAAAAATAAGGTTGGATCAACTAAGATTTGGGCAGGGACGTTCAACTAAATATTTTGTTGGTACAGCTAAAAAATTGGTTAGTTCAACAACTTGTTGGGTGATTTCACCAAAATATTTTTGAATCATTAAAATATTTTGCTTGACCAACAAAATATTTATTTGAACGTTCCTGCCCGAATCTTAGTTGATTCAACTGTACTTTTTTATTAGTGTATAGTTGATACCTCAACGTACTGTACGACTCCCTCATTCCGTGTACTTTACGTAAAACATAGTTGCGACTTAAAATCCAAACAAGCCTGGTTTGGCTCTCAATATTGAGGTGCCCACTGAAACGCTACGAGTGCACAAGATACACACGTCAACCCATTCAGACGTTGTTCGGCGTAAAAGTCCATTGGCGTGTCATCAGGAAAAGATTGACTGAGACCACACGATTCCGCTCTCGTTGGCAATAAGAAGCGCCTCCCACAAAATGGGCGTTCTTGATATGTTGCACTTCCAATAAATAGAGTTAAAGTCAAATTCTGGTGATATCTGGACTATGAAAACAAGCACATGAAATGTACATGGACGTGAGAGAAATAACAAGAAGATGCAAAATAATAACAAGCTTATTCACAACCGCTGCATCTGTACCCTGTCTCACTGTGGTTTTGGAACGGCTCAGGAATAGAGTTTCGGCGAGGGATATGCGGCGAACGTGGATCATTCATGTTTCTAACCTGGATCCTTTCTAACTTAGATATACGTTTCCTCAAGCCCGTGCTAGTTCGTTGCTGCTGCGTTGCTAATCTCATGAATATCTTTCCTACTGGTATGATCATTCAGGAGCAGTATGAGGCTGTAATATTTCTCCGCTTGTACTGTATTTCAGGGTTGTCATAAAAAACTGGACACTGTACGGTGTTAGGCGGGCGGACACGGTAGCCTGGCAACAGGACGGTAGTTTTTTTTTTAAGGGAAGCCTGCCTTGAAAGGGTATTATCTCGGAAGCTCTGTGGTGGAACCTTTTAAAATGCCAGCATGTACATCATAAATATACAGCCTATTTATTTCCTAGAGGCCAAAGGGGAACAAAACCGCAAATAAAATTCCCCCTATTTTCCTCAAAGAGGACTGATCGAAGCGAAATTTGGCGAGTGGGGCGTCCTCGATTATTGATTCGCATAACGCACTTGTTTCAAATTTGGTTCGGGCAAGTTCTTCAGAAAATTTTTTTTTTTAATTTTTTAAAAATTTTCATATCGCTTCCTCATAAACGTTGAAAATTGAAATTTGCATATATCTTGCTCAAAATATTCCTTTATTCGCAATGCTTCTTCCTTTCATTGGTTCATTGAGTCATTGATAGTGATTGTTTTTTCTATTTTCAATTATAAGTATGTAAGTTTTCCTGTCCATATGCAAAAACATGTAATTCGGATAGAAATTCGGATTGCTGAGCTGTGGATAATAAATGGGTGATGGAAATCTGTGATTAGCCGAGATTGCCAGTGAGAGTGCAATTATAGCGTTCACGATCGTTCGGAGGCGAGCGAACTCAATTAACTCGTTCACGCCGCAACCGACATAGTCATATGAAAGACGGTAGTTTCGCGCCGATTAGTAACCTCACCCTCAAGCTTTCCTTCAGCTTTCCCGCAGATCTACGGGCTGAACGTTGTATTGTACTACTGAGTAATGACATTGGGACAGGCTCTCTACCTGGAATACTTTATCGCCTTGATTAAGCTTCATCTTCATAATGATAATATTATGGCGCAATCAATTTAGATACATGTCATCTGAAAATAGACATGTATTCTGAACGTCTGACGCTCATTATTTATGCGATATAATTATTTATCTGATGTAACGACGATAATTGTATTTGATTGATTTAACTATTTAAATTATTAAATATTATTATTCGTTTAAACATGTAACGTATAAAAAAAATAATAAATTGAATTACTGATGAATGATTTTATTATTGCAACGTAATTTTTGGTGTGAAAAAGTTCGCTCAGACTGTTTTCAAAAATAATTCATCGTTCACCTTTATACTCTGGTTCGCTCGTTTCTCGACTATATTTGGGCGTACGGGGAGATATTAAAATGCTCGCGTGGCTTATTCGTCGCGGTAACTAGCGACGGCAGCAAAGTTGTTGACGCCAACCCACCGCCTATTCCCTGAGGCAACAGACAGCTCGAGATCTGCGAGACCCTCGTAAAGCTACGCTGGCCAAGTAAGCGTCTATTCATCGCGGTCTTCCTCTTCTCCTTCTTCATTTTTCATCCTTCCGCCCTCTTCGCGTCATCGCCCTCGTCGTCTCCGCCGACGACGACGTGCCGACCGTGCTCGAGTACTTTGAAGACCACAAAAAATTCTGGTGTGCCAAAATTTCAAGCCCAAGAGTTCGCCAGCGTTATTCGCGCGTGTTGCAAAGCTATATGACTACATTTTTCAACAACAGTTTTTCCTCCTCATAGCTTCATTCCTCTGATGACATTTTCAATGTTGAGACATCAAAGCCAGGTTGTTCAAATAAGTTTACGAATGGAAATTCGCGACCTTTCGGAAGAGAACCTCTTTCGATTTACGCACGGAGAAAAATGGTTTAGTTGCTCTAACAAAATGAGTTTTGTTGACAGTGACCTCGTTCTCGCAACAAGACGATCAGGGCCTAGATCCCCGTTAGATCTATCGCTAATGATAGGGTAAAAGTGGGGAATGTGGCCCGGTCCATATATCATCGATTTACGTGTTAATCGAGGTGGGCCACATTCACCACTTTTACCCTATGCTTATGCTACGATAAAGTTACGCGACGGTAACCTTATGGCAACCCGAATATCAATCCGATGTCAGTGGCAGACTGAAGAAAATACATTTTCCTCGCCTGCGCTTCGCAAACAACTCAGAAATGTATTTTCTTTAGTCTATCAGTGACATCCGATTGACAATCGCGTTGCCGTAAGGTTACCGTTAGCGTAACTTTATCGTATCATTAGCGAAAGAGCCAACAAAAGAATTGCTACGTAGAAGTAATTGGTTTCGCTATCACGACAAAACTTTTTTGTTACTGCGGCGATTTAGTTTGCTACGAGAACAAACATCGCCCGCTGTAATTTGAATGCTGAGCAGTGGCTGGCAATAGCAGAGTTATAGATACGTATAAACATTTATTTGAAGATTAACTCACTGCATTTGTATTTCATGACCAATTTTATTATATTAAAAATAATGTCAGTATTTGTAAATGCAAATTCTTGAAATTTGCTGTATGCGGATGTATTAAAGTGCGAAACGTAATACCACGCCATTTTTATGTTGTCGAATACAAATTAACTGTTTCCTCGCGTCTATTTGTTTTCATTTTGGACGTCGGGCGTCTCGAGCTCGTCGTAATTTGTTGGCACATATACGAGCCCCACTCAGTCATACACCAATTATTTTTGTTACAGTAACAAAGGCTCTGTTGTTGCGGCAGCCAATCCGTCCAAGCGAAACATTTTGCTATGATTACAAGCTGGTTTCGTTATCCCGATATTAACAAACTATATTTGTTAAGGTAACAAAAATCTTGCTGTACCAACAATTTTTTTTCTCCGTGCGTTTTTCCTCACGGAGAAAAATAGTTCTGTTTCACTAACAAAATGTAGATCGTTAATAATTTATTGTTGTGGCAGCAAAAATATTTTGTTGTCCCTATGTTAACCAGGTAAATGAGTTGTGGTAACAAAATTCTTGTTGTCCCAACAATTTTTTTTTCTCCGTGCTTTGGCCTTTAATTTACCTGGACCTGATTGGTAGAGGAACAAAAAAAATCGATAACGAACAAGACAAATAGAAGTACAAACCTCACCCTGGCCGAGGAGAAAGTAGTAAGTGTCGATAACCGCGCGGCCGTTCGCCTGCGAGCCTAACTACCTAACGTAACACGATGTGACGTGGCGATAAATGAAAACACTCCTTGTTCCGAGCTTAACGACTAGACCGCGTGTAACGCGATCTAAGAACCCCTCCTCACACCCATTTCCTTCTCATGCTTGTATTACTCACCCTTGACTGCTTTTACTAGTTTCGACGCTCCACCGAATACCCAGCTTACAGAACTTCCATAGAGCAAAGTAAATTCTTAATGGACTGATGCAGCCCGTACGATATCGATTCGAACAGGCGATGTGTGCCGACCCGACAGAATCTCTCGTATACCGTGACATAATTTAAATGACATCCTATCCCTATATTATACTATACTGTGTACGAAACTATCTATAATATACATAGACACTGATGTTACATGTAAATTGTATATGTAATATCAGTGGCTGAAAAAATGTATGTGTCGGTATTAATATGGGTGTAACAACATGACGGCCGGATCGCGCCTCCTTCAGCTATGACCGATCAATGACTGGTTGTTTTTCCACAAAAAGCTACCTATAGGTAACCGATAAGCAACCGTTCAATCGGTTTCAGTAAACTTGGTCAATGCTCGGCAATTGATGTGGAACGGTTGTTCGTTAACTCTCAGTTGTGTTCCACCGGTTATCTGAAGTTGCGCGTAGGAAGTAGGAAGGACCGTGAGGTAAAACATCTGCCGACGAAAGAAGCAACCCATTTGGCAAAGGTAAAACACTTCTACTAATCCACTTCCCGCTGTGGACCCGAGCCTTTCCTGGCAGGAACAAAGTCGGCTGCAAACTAACGGTAAAATGAATCTCATGTTTCAATATCTTTTTCGTGCCGTCTGTTGCGGCTTATTGAATCGAGTATACGTAAGGGTATTCGGTGTTGTTACAGAGGTTGCACGAATCCTCACCAACGCCTCAAGAAAATATAGTTCTACGACTCACAACCTTGCTGTAATAATCCCTTGTGTTCGTTTCCATGAGATTGGTTATTTGAAAGGCTTTGGCGTGTACCAACCACACCGCTGCTTACGTCCATCGACAGCCAAAGCTGCTTGGCCGGACTTAAGTGATTGCAGACCTCTATGTTGAACATTACACGAGTCCCTCGTGCTCGAGTCACGAAGCCTCTGATAGTAGTGTGCGAAAATACCATTAATGCCATTTGAAATTATCCGGCTGCGGACCTGCAATGGACAACCTTACAGCTGTCAATAGGAATCCATACGGTGAAACCTCTTACAGCTTACCTTCTTTTATCTTACGAGGGCGGATGGTGGGGACAATAGCCGTGTCGCGTTTGATTGAGCGATGGCCTACTTCACGCTTGTGATTGGGTCTCACATGAATCACTTGTCTTCGCATTACTCATAGAGGTTTTGCAGATTGAACGAAAAGGGCCGATCAGCGGCCCTTTTCGTTGGGATATTAATATCACAACCCTCGGCCAAGTATTGGTTTGCCAACCGTAGGTTTGTCGATGTGGGACCAATGTTCGAGCAAGTTTGTTCGGCATGCCAATTGTTGGGCTGTCGATTTGAGGCCAATGTTCGACCAAGCATGAATTCACCAACCATTGGTTTGGCGATATTAGGCCAATGTTCAACCGACGATCGATTCGCCAACCGTTGGTCTGTTGACGCATGGACTGACGAACCATTGGTCTGCCGATTTTAGACTAACGTTCGGGCGAATATCGATCCGCCAATCATCGGCTGCCGATGTTGTATTATTTTTGGGTTCCGTACTCCATAGTCAATAAATGCTTACGCAATACATTGAGTATGACCGCTTTGAGAATTGTCGCAAGAGAAAATGTATAAAATATAATCTCTTACAGACATGCGAAGCATAAAACAGGGATGGGAATATTTCAACTTTTATAATATTCAACAAAGTATACGATAAAACCATTCTCGCCCTACATAAGTAACCTATAGAAGGCCGACATTGAAAACCAATCATTGGCCGAGCATCATGGATGATCTTCGGGCCAATATAAGCTGCCACCATAGGGCCGGGCTTATCACCCAAGGTTCGATAGACGATCGGCCAAGTTCGTCTGTTAGCGAACGACTGATGAGAAGCGTAATTCCTTCATGCCAAAACGGTGCCGTGGCTGTTCGAATGCTAACTGGTTTGAGTAACACATCCCGGAGGACATGTATGAACGATGTCGAGCAGCAACCGCTCCCGGGGCTTCCGTGAAACACGAGCTGAGCAATTGTCATTTACGTTCACCGAAATAATTTAAACGACTCTGTTATTCAGAGAAGGCTGAATTGTCGACTCGGTCATATTGACCGAATCACTGTTGACCGAATCATATTTCAATTTTACAAACATTTTAGGTAGATGTCTATATTTTAATTTTTGTAATGAAACTTCATGATGTCCTGTCAAAGGTCACGTATCGAAATGTCGAACTCGAGATTTTAGTGATCCTCTACTTCCTTGCGGATGTTAGTACATCCGCATACATAGAGTCCGCGTCCGCGTTATTACATAAAGTTGGTATACTGGCCATTATGTAACACTGTACGTAAGGCTAGTCTATTATGTCCGAAAAAAGTATCAGAGCTCTGGTTATAAACTTATGAGTCATACAGTAAAATATATGAAATAGTGCAATATGTGCTGTCCAGGAGAGATGCACACTTTGGTTTTCTGATTAGAAGGTGATTTTTACAAAACGAAAGGTTAGGTTCTTATAGTGTTGGAAGCGACCTTTCACTTACGGGAAATGCCTCGCCGCGTAGCCATCTAGCGGTCAAAGGCAACAACCTACCTGCGTCGGCATTCCGTTATAATGATTTATACGCAATTCAGTAACGGGGTTGCGATTTGCTTGCATTCTCAAATAACTTACGACCCGGTACCAGAATTAAAAAATCTCGGAGTGGTATTATGGCAAATGTGAATTGCTGCTATACACTGGTTGTATTTGTGGAGTTTATTCTAACAAGAACGTTCACCCCAACGTTACTGTGGGAACGTGCCAGAGCACGAGTTTGCCCGGACGTTCCATTGCCCTCCCAGCAACCACCCACTATGCCAGCACTCACCCGTCCTATGCTCGGTACCTAAACAGGTGGTCGCTTTTTCCTAGTCACTATATTTATTGCCATGCCAGACGAGACCAAGGCCTCAATGCATTAAAGGACGCCGCCCCTAAATCACCTATAGTCACCCTGTTCTTATATCTACCACTGTCGTTGCATTCCGTTTAAACTTGCAGACTTCCTTTCTTTCCGGCGTCTAGAAGGTTCCTTACTGCTAGATGGAGAGTTTGGTTGATTATTAGTCGAGGTGTGTAGTAGACGTAAAATATCCAGACAAAATTGCTATTTCTTTTTTCTTTTGTTCGAATAAAAACTCCCCTTCACATAAGTAAAAAAAAGAAACTTTTTTTTGCTTATTCGGAAAGAGAATAGAATAGAACAGAATTTAAAAAAATATTATTTTCAATTTCCTTTCGATTCAAACAGCGGGGCCGTCTAAGTAGACCCGACGGGTGATTCTGTGAATTTCATATCGGGTCATGTATTCACGCCTGGGAATCGGATAAAAAAATAACAAAATGGCTCTCCCTTGAGTAGAAGAACTCGGCGAAGTACCTATTAAGTGTTACCTCGCAGGCGACGTTGGCTGCTCAAAATTGTAATAGGACTCCGCGATTCTATTTAACATTGCAATTACAGTATCCATTTTTACACTGTGCGTTATTTACTTTTGTCTTTTCGTCATTTCTCGCTAGCTATCGATTTTCTTCGTACACCAAATTTTTTTTGTCTTCCCTATTTCTCACCGTTACTTTCTTTCGGCTGCAAGACATTCTCCATTCTTTTTTTGCAACCGCGCTTCTCCACTTTTCTCCACTTAAGCGCGGCTCCATTTCGTTCTCATCTTCCTTTTGTTACAACACTTTGCTCTCTTTCTCTCTACGCTTCTCAAATAGTACAAGCTACTGCCGAACTCTTCGGGCTCTCGGCCGTTGAACCAACGTCTCGTTCCTCCCAACGAATGTCTGGAAATAGATATTACTGACAATCTCTAGATCGGGCACGCTCATTCTCGCGATTTCGCGGGAACCCCCAGGGAAACGAGGCAAACGAATTGTGAAAATATAACTCTTTAACAGGAAGTACAAGTTCAACTGGCTCAAAAAAGTTTTCGTTTTTTTATCGTTTTTCAAAAACAGGGTTTCATGTTCAAATAAGAACAAGCATTTTTCATGATACCATATTCTGAAATAATAAAAAGTGTCTTGAAAGCTTCAAAGTTTTGATCGATTGGGACAACGCCGCCATCCTCGCTCGATGTTGATTGCCAATATGCAGATTTAACGTGGACCCTCGTTTATGTTATATTCCGTTTTTGGTGCACATTTCTTGTTTCGGATATGTGTACCAACGGATGGTGGGTGTACTTTGCGAGTCAGTAAAATAAGTTTTTATCCTTTAAGCATATTGTATTATGGAATTGGTGAATGTGCCTAAAGGTCTGAACAAAATTTAGGACTTCCCAATCGAATTGTTGCATAGGTCCGCTTTGTCTCACAGATCGAGGCAGAGAAAGGTTCCCTCTGTCTCTAACATACAATACATTATTAAGCCTGAAATCTCGGAACTCTGAAGTGGGCTTTGGTGCAAGGACTTCTCTCGTCAGAGAAACAGACACGCCTAGGAAAGTGACTCGAAAACGTTGCTTAATCTCCCCTGGTGTACATAGCAACGGGATAACGTTGACACACAAACATAGGTAGTACATACTTCTGAACTGAGCTTGATGATGAGCTAACGTTCTGAGCTACAGGGTAAAAGTAAATCTGGGCCATTGAAAAATGTGTGTCTGTATCTTTTACTCGCGAAGATAAATCCGGCGGTATATAATTTTGCCGAAATTTGCTGACATTAGTATTTATTATTAATTATTACTATTATTGTTTACTGACAATATGAATTATTTTTACATACATTAATTATTTCATCCTTTTTGAAGTTACTTTTCATCAATATTTTTTTTGAGTCGTTCTCATTTTAATTCATACTTTTCTTACGAATATTTAAAAAATAATAACGACTACTTTGCAGTCGGGAGTTATTTAAAATTTTATATTTTTAAATCTTATCAGAAACAAGATTGACCACTTAAAATACCTCGCTGTTATCAATACAAGTGAACGGAGCTTCAAATTTCTTAAATGCGCATTTGCGTCAATACGCACTACGAATCTATTATCAAATCGAAGATTATTAAATGTATTTTCGTATACAAAAAATTCTTATTGCATTTTCGAATAGGCTTGGAAATTTAATGATGACACAAGTTCTTGCTTACGACCTCGACACTTTCTTTTTCATGTGTTCAGCGAAGGACGTTGAAAAGCGGCAGCGAACATGAAGAATTTGAGAGGCTGAAGACTTGAGTAATATGCACAGGAAAGATCGCGTCCCCGAAACGTGAAGGACCGCCTCCCTCTGCTCTTTCACCTTTTCGTCGTCTTCGTCACTGCCAGCGTCATCATCATCATCATCATCATCATCATCATTATCGTCATATCTTTTGAAATGTAAAAGACCACGAATGTCCAAACGCACTGTCGACTGAACCATCCTACATATCGTATCTTCAACAGACTCCGCAGTACCACGTCATGAAAGGAAAGCACGTGCGGTTATTTCCGTGGCGCCAGACAAAATAAATGCAAAATATAGACGGAATGGAAAGAAGCTAGAAGAAGATAAATAACGAAGGTCCACGATAGGACAAATGGTAGTTCTGACTATCCCAACACTCTACTGACGAACCGCGGAAAACAAATCTTCGGCTTTTGGAACCCGCTAATCAATTATATATCCATAAAATAATGAAGGTTTCCATTGTTTGGACATTAACAATAACCGCATTGTCGATATGTCAATAATTAAAATTATTCGATGTTGAGGCGTTTCATCATCATCAGGACCGCTTTAACAATTGAACAGTCAATCATTGTACGGTTGTGAGGGAGATCGTTATTCTGATAATTGGAGTAATGGAAGGAAGGGTGCATGATTGAAGGATGGATGTTGCGTGTCCGTCAAACAGCTTTATTATCTCGACGTTAATTGCTCGATGAATTGATGAACCGACTGCTGTTGTAATTACCGTTCTGGAATATACGGTAGAAACTTCGTTAGTGTGCCCTTCATTGATTTTTCCAGAGTTGCTATTGCTGCTGAACATTGCAGCATCCCCTCGTATGGAGGAACCAAACCCCCATGGAAACTAAGTATGTCCGAAAATCTATATTTCGATGTATTTTTTATACAGTAGGACCGCGCTTATCCGACCTTCGATTATCCGAGCCTCCGCGTTATCCGATGCACCCAACTCATTCGAGCCCTCCATGTTAACCTAAGTGTAGGCTCGGATAATACGGAAAATTTGGATAAAATAGATAAAGCAGCATACCCGCGCGCGGACATGTTGCTTTATTGTTACTGCTACATTGCTACATAAGCGCTTAAAGGGCTGCTGGACCTTCCTGTTTTATCGACGAAAATAGGCGATTTCTTAGTTTTCACTATTCATCGTTACTATGCGACGTGTATGCTTCAAATCTTGCATGACTGTATTAACAACATAAACGATTCGGCGTGCACTCGAATTTAGGTCGAAATCTTCCGAAAAATAAAGAAAATCGAATATTATAATCTGTCACGGAAACCAACGTGACCGCTGAAGTGTTTACAGCATTCGTTATGTTGAATATAAAAAATGCTAGATCTTGCATACGTCAAAAGGGCGTGCATGCAGATTCTGTGAAGTTCTCCGAGTATTCCAAAACCGTCGGAAAGTTGCTCACTCAAAAGATAATCACGCATAGTGTAAACTGCGATCATTTAGTCTATCGACTTGCGAGGGATGATCAGAGCCGATGAACACGCGACGAATGTAGTGTAGGTCACGATGCAGAACCACCTGTACGTCAATCGTGACACTACGTTCACACACTATCGCAAACTATAAAATTCGATTTTCTTAATTCCTTGTAAGTTTTCAAAATTCGACTGCACACCGAAGCGTTTATGTCAATATCATAATCCTGCATGATTTGACACATATGTGTAGCACATTCACAATTCTAAGCCGGAACTGAAAAATTGTCTAGGGCCGTCGGTAAAACAGGTAAAGCAAGTTAAAAAAGAAAAAAAACAGCTCCAGCAGCCCCTTAAAGACATCAGATTGTTTGCTACAAACCACCGGGGCATTTGTCATTCGTTTGAACATGACAACGGAAACTGGGAGAGGTGGGACGCAAGCGTAGTGGAATTCAGGGAGCCGGAGAATTCAAGGGGATGTAGAGTGTAAAACTCGTGGAGGGGCGATGGTCCTCGACACTGGTCGATGAAACAATTACGCAAGCTAGTCCAATTACCGGCTTGCCACCCATTTATTAGACCAGCATCCCTTACTCTCTACTCTGCCTCTGTCCGCCGTACGATCGAACTCTCATCAGCCTAATTCATTAGATTTTTTTTGCACAGTTTAAGCCCGATGACGTAATGAATGTTAAAGTTTGGTTTAAGAGTGAAAATGTTGATTGCATAAATAACGGAATAAGAGGATGCGTTATCGACTTTTACGTGTAGCAACATTTCAGTTATGTCCGACACATAGAAATATTTCAATAAAGTTGATTTATTCATATAATACTTGTCTTGATAATGACTCCAGAAGGCAAACCGAGAGGCAAACAATCAGGTTTCTTTCTTCGACTTGAAATTTAGCGAAGATAGCTCGACGTTCGCGCGAAAATACTCGCATCCTGCTGCGAGGCTAAAAGTAGGAAACTAAACGAAAAATAAGACGAAACGTGCGGTACCACCGGACTTATGCTTAGAGAAAAGGTATGAATGGGAATCCTGAAACTACGAGTGCCATCGTAAAAGTATGAGGGTCAGCACATACAGCGTTGTAAACACGCGAGTTTGTATTTATGAGGCTGGGATGTTGGCGCGGTCATCACATGTCTCTTGCGAATAACATTTGCTGCATGATTATCTAGCGGTCATACACCGGCCATACAGCAGAATTTACGTAGGATGTAAGGTTCCGTTACAGTGCAAAAATTACAATTTAAGCGACATCGTTGTAATGGAACATGTTTCCAGTCTCTTCCACTATTAATCCATTGAAGTACACAAATTACGCAAACAGTTTTTCTTAAATTGTAATTCTATTTTTATGTGCGAACAAGAAACTCTAACGCATGAAAGAATATGGAAAACAAGGGTGGAAGCATTCAGGCGTCAGACGGCTTTGTATTGCACCGTTTTGAAAGCTATTTGAAGGAAAAAGCTTTGCATCACCGTCTCGATACAATGGAAGCGAAAGAGATAGATTGGCAAAAGTAGCTCCGACGACGAATATCGAAGCTTGACGCTGCCCGTTGATGGAACTCAATGCAGAGTTGTCATCGGACCATCACTCGTCAGACCAAACGCCAGGTCAGATCCCCGATAATGGCCCAGATTGAAGTCGAACGAAACGGCCCCTATAGCTTGTGGAACTCAGTCATTCGAACATTCAGCATTCAACAACGCCGTTTATTGATTACCAGTCATCGGAATTCTCCACTATCGCTAGTAGCTCTACTACACTGTGAAACTCGCTTTCCCGATGCTTTGATACTTTTTTTCTCTTACAGCTTCTTTGATCACGTTTTATCGTTACTGGCAGCTGATGAATCCCACAGTGGGATGATAAAATCTTCCGGTACAATGAAAAAAAGTGCTTCGACGTGAAAGCGAGTATATTCAATAACGAAAACCGGTAACACGGTTTGACACCTCCGATGTCTTCCGATGCGATTGTTTTTATACGAATTATAAATTATACTTTCTGGAATGGACGCTGTAGAATACCTGCGGTGCTCCATAGGTGCCCCAAGAGTGCTTCAAAAGCCATCTACACATACTTACATTCGAATAGTGTAAAAAGAAAGTCCGCTTGTTTTGACCTACCGGGCCTCTAAATCTAAAACCGCCCCTCTCTACGAAAGAAACCCTTTGAATAGTAGAAAAACTTTAGCAAAAAGTGAATTAAAAGTCAACGAAACCTACCGAAAACACTAACCTAACCCAATAAAGTAATTCCGGCCATTACTAGGCCCACTCGTGAGCAATCTAGCAGGCAATGGGCAGAGTTTCCCTGCTTTTCCTGAAAAGGTGGGAAGTGGAGTTTCGCTATTTGCCTGGTGGCCCCGCTGGTAATTAGAAAACTCCGGGATGTCCGTGAGTGTTTTCACACAGTTTCAGTATTCACATTCGAATGCTAGATGCCACAAAGAGCCACAAAGAGCCGCAGGGATGCACACCATCTGACCCCGTTTACAAATCGACCTACATCGCTCCCATCGAATGGAACGTTTTATTCCACCGATTCCTCTAGCCTCTTGCGCATATAGACCGGATACTCTTCTTTTTTTTGTTTTACTTTTCGGATTTTCCCGTTTCGAGTGTATCGCGGTGTTCATTTCCATTAGAGCGTCTTGATTATTGTATGAGGTAAACGCAAAAACTGACCGTTTAATACCAATTTACATTCACAGTACAGCGAAGTACCTCAATAGTTCACTTGTGAATAGAGCCAGCCATCAATTTAATGGTACGCCTCTTAATAGCCCCTCGAGACTCCAGCCATCTCGTAACAATTCACGTCATAATAGCCTCCATTCTTCCATTATCCGATCGACAGTCAGTATCAACAACTTTAATCAATTTTTTTTCACGGATTCAGATATTTATAATAAAAAAAATCTCATGGAAAGTTGCCTTGATATTCGCTTTCGATGAGACTTCTCATGTAATCGTATATGCCAACATCCGTGAAAAATGTTGATTACAGTTTATGTTCCGAACAAAACAGAATGCCGTTTTAAGATCTCAGACCGCCGAAAAGAAAGGAAATTGTCTTTCCCTGTGTTCGCCGATTCTCCAGGGAAAGACAATTTTCTTTTTCCTCGGTGAGCTGCCGTCTCAGAACGACTTTCGGTAGAGTTTTTCTTATCGGGACCGGTATTTCATATCCGCTTAAGAATTAAGTTTCGCAGCCACAACATATCTACGGATAACGTGAAGTTAACAGATCCATAAAAAGTTCATATTTGCGAAAGAGAGGAAGAACCGGAGGCGGGTTGGACGTCGTAGAAGTGTAGATGAGTAACAGTACGAAGCAGTTGGATTGGTGTGGGTGCAGTCGATACATAGGGTAGGGACAGTGTATCGTGTATGAGGCGAGGGTGCTTTTATTGCGCGCGCCATTGAACGATGACGAGAGGTGGTGGCAGCGGGCTAGTGTGTAGATATGTACTACATGCGTTAGGGGAAATATAGGCCACAGTCGAGGAATCTGGTACACCCGATATCCAACCGAGAGTGACTGCTGGCGTGGAAGCATAATAAAAAAACACACACACCCACAATCACTGCCGCTGGCCGCACCTGGCAGACATTGTGGCACTGTGTCTGCCATTTCTGTCACGTCAAGTTGACTGGTCTGTATTGTAACTTCTGCTGTGCAGATCTTAGACCAGTGCGGTAAGCCTTTTAGCCTGTTACGCAGCTGCCATTCAGATAAGAATGTCATACAATTGACCCTTCTGCACAATTCGGCTGATACATGGAATACAAATGTGACGGAGTGTTATACTCTAAATTTCAATGGTGTGCTTTTTTCCATTCAGATTTCGTCCTCTGCAGTAAAAAGCGTGCATAGTGATTGGCACAATTACTTCCTCATAACTTACTCTGTGATCAATTTCGTTGTTCCATTTTGGCTTCCTCATAGAGGAAGCTGTAAGTAAAATACAATTTTCAAAAAATAAAAATTAAGGATCATTATGAGTATTTGTTCGAACCAATAAACTTTTCTTTCAATATTTTTTTCTTTCGTTGTGTTGACGAGTGCATAAAATTGCTTAGCCTTAAAATACTTTAAATATAATGACGCTATAATTTTTATATTAGTTATAAAAACCCATTTAAGTAAGTCTAAATAAATAATTAAGATAAATTCCTCCCGCCATATATACAGCATACAAGAATGGATGGCGATAGATTCACGAGAAATCCCAGGAAAACCCAGAAACAAAATATATAAGCTGTTAACTTTATTATAGTTTTTGTTTAATCCACCACATTCCTTTTTCATTTCTACCTTCCATTATATATATTATTACTCATTATTATTATTATTACTTATATTACTATTATTTATATTCAATTTCGTATTTGGTTTCCAATCCCGGCTGCGTAGCCTACAAAACCCGATTAGAGATTTCTTCTACTTGGCTAATATAACTGAATGTAAGACGTTACGTGTGCAACCAAACTAACTCATGAAACCACATCTCTGAAGTCGTAAATTTCTCTTCGCACTCCAGTTATCGCTACACGTCCTACTATTTCTTCACTGCCATATGTGGTGCACTGTACAAGGTAACTATTAGCATTAGCGCCGGGAAAAAAGTATAGAGAAACTGTTGACCACGAAACTATGAGTAGCGAAGAAAATTATGCGGTGTATTATTGTTTAATAATCGAATTAATTTAGCTGGATTATTCGCCCGGGTCAAATAATTTTTTTTCGCAAAATGGTAAAAACCTGCGATCGCCTAAAAAGTCACGGATGAGCAACAACTGCCTTATTCGGTTTTATGACTTTCGGTTTGAAAATCTCACTTTTCCAGCAGAAGTGACGTGAAGTACCCGTGATGGTACTTAAATAATACCTTAAACCCGGCTTATATTATAATATCTTCTACCTACACGCTTACCATACTGGGGTACGGAACTGGGGAAAAATTGTAAGCACCTGCTAGGCATTTTCAAGTATCCGAGCTAGCAGGTATGCACAGTACACTTAAGCGGCTCTAGCCCTAGCACACGAGGTAAAGTAAACCACTTCTCCCCCCCCCCCCTCCCCTCAAGGTATTTAGAGCATTTCCTCAGCTCTGCTACGTTCCTGGTGAACTCTCGTTCACCGATGATAAATCCCGGTGAAAACGAAATAATTTAAAGTATCTCTACTAGTGAAACGCCTAAAAATATTATATTTTTGCCTGTTTGTATACTGTTTCAAAGGGCATTGTGTGCTTTTTGCTTCCTCATAGAGGAAGTTATGTTTTCGTAAAAAAAAAAAATTACATTTTAATGTCAGAGTACTTAAAGTAGCCTAATTTAGTAAGTACAAAAAAATCTAATAGTCCGCGTGCATGAAGCATGAAGCTTTATATTTTTTTTGTATTAAACATGAAGCTTTGTATTTTTTTCCATGAAATACATACGGCGAACATCATTGCCCACCCTGGTGGGCTTGTTGTCTTCACGCTATTGTTTTATTTGCGGTTACATTTATTAAAGTTACATTTAGAAAAGTAATACTAATAAGAACATATATTGGAACCCATAAATTTAACTTGTCATAATATAACTTTTGCAGGTATGTTTAATGTAGCTCGTTAGTCAACCACGGGCGACTGCACACGACCGCGCATACCTGAGCCGCAGTGGTAGCTGCGCCGACCCTTTTTATTGCCTAACGGTAACTTATTATTCTTTGGAGAACCAGTAGCGATGCACCGCCTGCGTCCTGATTGTTATCCATTATTAACGAAGCTTAACCAATTACGTGACAGCTGGGCAATCTGGAGATGGTTAAATAGAGCAGCTCGCTTTATATTTCAACATTCAAGATCGTAAAATCGTATTGATACTTTCGATTGAATAACAGTGTCATTGTTCCGAATTGACATTCTTCACTATAAAAAAACCTTCGTTATAATTTACACTTTTTCGGAAATCCGTTGCAAAAGGCACATCACAATCGGACCTTGGGCCTTTAAACTGTAACCACTTTGCGTGGAATGGTTACGAATTACCTTCGTAAAAACGGATCATCTTGGGAATAACTCGATCGTTGTAAGTATTTCCTTGACCAGTTATACTTCGCAAATTTGATCCCATACGGAGATTGACCAGGAGTTTACGATTCAGCGACTGAACGAGATAATACCGAACAATTGTATTTATTTGTTCATTTAAATTTGTCCACAGAATATGTCGA